>JAXCGZ010015125.1:155000-219442 GCA_037179515.1 Halocaridina rubra
TTTATGTGAAAGTTACTGCTGTGGCTGGGTACCACAGTGGGGAGTTGGGGCTTGCAACAGCTGACTCCCGCCAGAACAGGGGCGACGTTTCTAATAGAAGGGCTTAATCCCAGCAATCTTTAACTTTAACCCCTGTTCAAGCTGCAGGTGGTATTAGACCTAATGCCCACAGTGTTTCCTTATAGTTAGGTCACGAAGTTTAGAGGTCAGCTTCTTGTAATGTTTTTGAAGGTTTCCGTATGTATTTTTTTTTCAAAGTGTTAATACCAGATGTAGAGATGATATTTGGAAAGTAAAACGTAGCTATTTGCAAATTGATCAGTTCTGAATGGTGATATTGAGGCAAAATCATACAGGTACATGAAGAATTTCGAGAAAATTTGTAAAAGTAAAAGTTGTGGCCACTTGTAAGCAATATGAATGCTATGGAAAAATAATTGGTAACCAGAAAGAAAAGTGGTTGATTGGTAAAATATGTACAAGCATTTTAAAAGTGGTTGAAGTACTTATAAGAGTAAAAATGTTACTGACGGTAAAACATGTGGCGAAGAGAGCCTTGTCAAGGGGAGAGGTAACAAGAGCATTTCAGGCTATGAAGCCAAAGCACAATGGGAAGGGAAGCAGAAGGAGGAATGGTTGGGGACCACTATAGTTTTTATCTTTTTTGAGAGAAAATAGCTTGAGTAAAATAGCAGTAGCTGTTGGCCTGAATCAAAATTTGATCTGCACGAGTGTTGGAGACAGAGGGAATATCTTAAGAAGTTATGGCATTATGCAGGTTTGAGTGATATTGTAAAGCAGTTTCTGAATATATTTGTAATATATTAAGATAAAAGGAACTAACAATTAAAACTCTGTGGATCTTATACTTTAATATATTGTAGATAAGTAAGATTGAAATAAGGTTGAATGGGCATATATATATATATATATATATATATATATATATATATATATATATATATATATATATATATATATATATATATATATATATATATATATATATATATATATATATATATATATATATATATATATATATTTACACACACACCTAGTTCTCAGAATAACGCCTAAATAGGTTCTCAGAAGTGTCGAGTAAATGGAAAATCGCGTGAAAAAACGAGTCATTTTCCATAGGAAACAGTGATAAAGGGCATAGATACATTCCAAACCTTACATAGACACACCATGCCAAAGATATAAGATAAGTGAAAAACATTTTATTACTACATAGCAAAGCAGAAAACCCTGTATCTATTTTTAAGAGTATACAAAAGATATTCACATTCACTTTACAGCTAGAAATTAACATACATTACTGTACTGTACTCTATTATGCAGTGGGCAACAGTCATACAGTACACTGTATGGTGGCCGTGAGCAAGTAACATTTGCGGTAGAAGAGGAGGAGGATGCAGGTGATAAAAATTATAAATAACCAAAGCAGGACTAAAAAACGAAAAAAAAAAGTTATGCAATGCCTAAATCTACCATATGACAGATTAAAAACACTTAATCTACATATGATTTAGGTGTATAAATGGTTTAAAGGGATTAACAAGGGTGATATTAATAAAGTTTTAAAAATTCATGATCACACCAGAACTCGTAATGGGTAATTGATTAAAACTAGATAAATTTAGGTTCAGAAGGGAAATTGGTGAAAATTGGTTTGGTAATACCGTAGAGTACCTGATGCATGGAACAGGCTTCCTAGTAGGATTATAAATGCCAATACCTTAGTCACCTTCAGATGTAGATTAGATAGACATATGACAGAGGTAGGGTGGGTGTATATATATTGTACACCATGTTCCTTTTTTACGCTATTTTTTTTCTCCACGAAATTGCAATAACGCCCCCCAAAAATAATAGTAAAAAATTCGGAATTCGCGAATAATGCCCCACACCCTTTTTTTTTCTTTTTTTTGTTGACACCAGGATGGACCAAAAAATTTATAAAATAAAACAGCCTTTATCAGGCTGTAAGGAGAAACAGATGGAGAGTGTAATGACCTGTCAGATGTGAAGGGATTATAAAAGATTTTAATGAATATCCAGCTCTCTGCTGGGTTTTAATATACCTCTGCATTACTCTCATGATGTCTATTCCAAAAATTCTCCTTAGATATTATTATTATTATTATTATTATTATTATTATTATTATTATTATTATTATTATTATTATTATTATTATTATTATTTTTAACAATAATTTTCCTTTGATGATGTTCGTGGAGATTATTATTATTATTATTATTATTATTATTATTATTATTATTAATATCATTATTATTACGAATTTGTAATTAAACCATTATTTTTACAATAAATAATGTAGCTTTGCTTGAATGAACAAGAGTTAATTAAATTCTCTCTCTCTCTCTCTCTCTCTCTCTCTCTCTCTCTCGCATGGGTAAGCATGTTTGTTTACGTTCCTGATATTCTCATGGTTTTTCGTGTTTTCTAAACTGCCTTTGTGTATTTTATGTACCTCTGTGACCCTGTGAAGTGTTTTAGAACAATGAAAATGTGTCTCTTAAGTTTTTGAATTTATGAACTTAGTCTTATTTTAAGTTAAGATAATCAAATTTTCCCGTAAAGGGCTCACATTTAATTTTTTTTTCAAATTCTGCGCATGCGCAGTAAGAACATCTACAAGCGCTGCCAGTGGCAAAAGTATTTTAATCTTAGTGTTTTGTATTTTTCATATTATAATGTCTTCTATTGAAAACCTAGTGTCTTTGGAAAACCCTACTTGGGAATTCCTCAATGATAATTATACAAAAATTGAATTACAAAATCACTGTCGGGAAATAGGTATCACAAGGGTCTGGCACACGAAAGATAAACTCATTGATATGATTCTTGAAAAGCATAGATCGTCACTAACAAACGATTCAGAGAGTAATGTTGATAACTGTGAATTAGCTCCTCAAGAGGAAATGAGAGACATTGAAGAGATGAGAGAGAGAATAAAAGTCAGAGATCTTGTTATCGATAAACTCAGTGAACTTATGAAAGCTGCAAATATCACAATCAACAAGTTAAATGATCGTGTCTCTTCACTGGAAGAACAAGTTGGGTTACTTCAGGGAACATACAACTCACAGCAGACGACACCGGAACAGCAGAGTGTAACCCCTACCCGGCCCCTACCTGAGGGAAGCCTGCTTCTGGGTGACACAAACCTCTCCCCTGTCCATATGTCAGACTTGAACCAACAATGCTCCGTTCAAACTTTAAAAGGAGCTAATATAGATCTCATAAATTGTTGGGTCTCAGAGAAACTTCGATGGGCTCCTAAATATTGCATCTTATACTGCGGTATTCAAGACATCCTTAATGGATCTCAGCCTGTGGATATCCTTGATAGATTGGGCTCTCTCATAACCGATCTCAAGGAGGTGAACGAGGAGATGAGCATACACATATGTGAAGTAGCACCTGTCCTTAGAGTCGAAGAGTTCGATGAAAAGATCAACTATTTCAATAATCAACTAGCAACTTGGAGTGAGACCAATGGGGTTTCAGTTATCAAGACTAATCTGCAGTTCAGGCTTGGTACCGGCGACGTTGATCGGATGTGTTATGATGTAAATGATAAGGGGGATGCTCTCAACAGATTTGGCGTCATCAGGTTATTGAACATAATTGCTAAGCAATGCCCATTCTTCAAACTAAGCAACAACTGGGAAGAAATCATATACCAAACCATACCTACTACATATGCTTCTGTATTGCAGCGGCAACAACGACCGGTCACGGCCAATAACGACAATCAAAATAACACATACAGGAACAGAAACTACGACCGGCATCGCCAGCTCCCCTCAATAAGAAAAAATAATGAAATCAGAAACGCCTCTCAAGAAAGTAGCAACGATCAGCATTCTAGAAGGGATCCTCAACAGCATTCGGATGGACGTCATACCCGGGATTTTCGTCATCAGAATCGTCAAATCCCACCTGGTATTCGAGGATGGAGACGAGACTCGAGGATGAATCACAGTCTCTATGATCTCGACCAACCACGGCGCTACCCCCAGCGTCCCCGGGAGAGGGAGAAATTGCAGCAGCTCTACAGTCGTCGACAGCCCTGTTCAAACTGTGGGGAAATAAACCATGATCTTTCCCACTGTTGGTTTAACTATAGACTTAAATGTGGTCACTGCCGTGAACATGGCCATAAAACAAGATTATGTCCCTTAAATATATAGCAATCACATTGTAATACAGGCTTATTGAAACAGTTCATAAACATACAACACATCAATGCACAATCACTTTTGGGTAATTTCGAAAATATTGCACTAATGATCAGAGAAAATAACGTGGATATAATGTGTGTTTGTGAAACTTGGCTCCAAGCTAATATGCAGTCTGGTTTTGTTGCTATACCTGAATATTCTTTTTATCGATTTGATGGCGGTAGGGGTGGGGGTGTGGGGGTGTATGTAAGAAATCATCTAACGGTCTCCCTATTAAAGACCCCTGAAGTCGAGCGACCTCCTCATCTCGAAGACATTTGGTTGACTGTTCAGAGTAGGAAATCCCCTTCATTCATCCTGGGATGTGTATATAGACACCCACATGCACTCAACGACACCTTTGATTACATCTCCGAGGTATTTCGGTCGGTCTGTTTGAGGAGCAAACCTCTCATTATTATAGGCGACTTCAATGATAATCTCCTTCTTCCTAATAATAAAATGGGGAAATTAATTCAATCCCTCCACTTAAATCAGCTTGTGAATAAAGCAACCCGTACCACCGCTAATTCCTCCAGCCTAATTGATCTTATAATTACCAATACACCTAGTTTTATAGTTCACCACGATGTCTTACCTTGTCCTGTAGGAGACCACGAGCTTCTAATAGCTACAGTTAATGTCAGGAAGGAAAAGAGACCGCCAATTGTTAAAACTTTCCGATCTCTTGAGAATTATTCTCAAAATTGTTTCTGCGACACTCTTCTTAATGAATACAACATTTTAAATTCAATACTAACTACAGATTGTGTAAATTATCAAGTTTCTACTTTTACTGATGTTTTTACGAGATGTTTAAATGAATGTGCCCCTCTTATAACCAAAGTCATGACACGCCCTCCTGCCCCGTGGATTGACTCTCAGTTAAAAGAGCAAATGAAAAAGAGAGATGACCTCCTAAGGCAATTTAAATCTGATAGACAAAACTCCGAGATGGAAAGAGCCTATAGAAGAGAAAGAAACCTTACTAAAACAATGTTGTCCGAAAAGAAGAAAAATCATTTCAGGGAAGAATTTTCCAAGTATAAGGGAAATATCAAAGGAACTTGGAATGTTATAAAAAGAATAATTCCTGCAAATAAGGAAATCTTAGAAAATTCTGACCTTCTCAGTGATAATGTGGAAAAGCGAGTGAATGATTTTAATAAGTATTTTGCTGAAATAGGTAAGTCCACATATGAAAAGTCCCAAGATAATAATGACTTGATTATTAATCAACCACATAATTGCCAGCCTCAAGCTGAAAGAAGTATTATCAATAATTTTAGACCGCACCCAATCGATTTAGTCACACTTATTCTTATCATAAAGAACCTCAAACCAACAAACTCTTGTGGTTCCGATGGGATACAACTTCGCTTCCTAATTGACTCATTGCCAGTTACAGTATTTTTCATTTTAGTCATTGTAAATACATCCATTGTTACAGGCAGTTATCCTAACCTCTGGAAGCATCCCTATATCATCCCCGTTTTTAAGAGTGGAGATACTAATAATGTTGAAAATTATAGGCCAATCTCTCTTCTCAGCATTCTGTCTAAAATACTTGAGAAGGTAGTTGCCACCCAGTTAATAAATTTCCTTGAATCAAATTGTCTATTATGTGAAGAACAACACGGTTTTCGGCCTAAACTTTCGACCGAGACGGCCCTACTTAAAATTACTGATAAAATTTATAGTAATATTGAAAATAAGAAAATATCACTTTTATTATTGTTAGATTTGTCTAAAGCATTTGACAGTGTACACCATCAAATTCTAATGAGAAAACTTTCCAAAGTTCATGTTGACTCATTTTGGTTCGAAAATTATCTGAAAGATCGAATTCAATCAGTTCGAATGGGCTCGACTCTCTCTTCTTCTTTAGATATCAGTTTTGGCGTTCCTCAGGGTTCAATTTTGGGTCCTCTGCTTTTCTTAATATATGTTAATGATTTACCTCAATTTATAAGAGATTGCCTACTTGTTATGTATGCTGATGACACCCAGATTATGCTTACTGGTGACATTGATAGAATTCCTGAAATCTTAAAAAGGGCTGAAGATATATTAAACTGTGCCAAAAGTTATTTTAACAGTAATGGTCTTTTACTGAACGAAAATAAAACTAAATTCGTTATTTTTGGATCAAATCAATACCTGTCCCGCATTCCTGAGAACATCAGTATAAATTTCAACAATGTTTCACTCTTCCCATCTAATAAGGTTAAAAATCTAGGAGTTATTATGGACAGTACCATGACATTTAATTTTCATATCGATGAACTACATAAAAAAGTGAACGGGACCCTTATTTACTTGAACAGAGTCTATGAAAGATTCGAGCCTGATTGTAGGGTAATTGTAGTACAAACATTGATTTTAAGTATTCTCAACTACTGTCTAAGTGTTTGGGGTTCCACGACTAAGACCCAGATGTTACGAGTGAAAAGGCTCCAGAATTTTGCTGCAAGAGTTGCCATAGGGGGGGGTGCATAAACATGATCACGTGACTCCCCTCTTTGAGAGATTGGGTTGGCTAAGGATGGACATGAAGTTCATATATAATATCTGTCTTTTAGTTTTTAAAATAAATCATGGAATATTACCGGAATGGCTCTTCTCATTGCCAACAGTTAATCAAGTGCGTATCAATAACGTCAACACCAGATATCAGAATTCTTTTTACGTGCCCAGAACTTCCACTGATATTGGGGCAAGAGCCTTAAATGTAATAGGCCCGAGACTTTGGAACTCTTTACCCGCAAACTTAAGAAGTTGCCAAACATTACCCTCACTTAAATCTCATCTTTTAAATCACCTACTTAATAAGTGATTTTAGTCTCATTATTATCCTCCCATTGGGTAAACGAAGTGTATGTATGCATATTTTAATGTGTAAATTTTTTGATTTTGTGCTTTGCAAATTTCATTAGTTTTATTTTGACATTTTACATTGTAATTTGTAATTAGATTAATTATCATGTGTAAATTTTGTGATTTTGTGCTTTGCAAATTTCATTAGTTTTATTTTGACATTTTACATTGCAATTTGTAATTAGATTAATTATCATGTAATAGCCATTTTTGATGGAATAAAGTTTTTGACTTTGACTTTGACTCTCTCTCTCTCTCTCTCTCTCTCTCTCTCTCTCTCTCTCTCTCTCTCTCTCTCTCTCTCTCTCTCTCTCTCTCTCTCTCTCTCTCTCTCTCTCTCTCTCGTTTCATTTCACTTACATTATATAGATAATATTTATATTAAAAGGAGAATAGTCTTACAAACAACGCATACATCAGTTACTTTACAAGCTGATGAGTCGTTTGGGGCAGCAAATGTTAAATATAATAATGCACTTTTAATAAAAACGTTAATGAGTTAAAAGACCGTTAAATTAATTTCCTTTCCACGAATCCTTTGTAATGTCTCTCTTAAACAGGAATTAGGTAGACATTTTTCGTCTTATGTAAATACAATTATTGCTTTAGTCTTAATCACGTTCATTACAGTGGTCATTTTAAAGGTAATAAACCTAAGTTTTAATTCGTTTTTTGTAAAGAAATATGAGAGAGAGAGAGAGAGAGAGAGAGAGAGAGAGAGAGAGAGAGAGAGAGAGAGAGAGGAGAGAGAGAGAGAGAGAGAGAGAGAGAGAGAGAGAGAGAGAGAGAGAGAGAGAGAGTAATTGGATACATTTTATTAACAAATTTGTCATTCAGAAACCAGATACAAATTTGAAATTGGAAGGAGGATGCAAAACACGTGTTCTGAAAATATTAAGAACATAAGAATAGGGGACACTGCAACATGCCTACTGGGACACAAGATTGTTATACACAAATGCTGATGGATAAGTTGGTAAGCCAGTAGAATTATGAGATAGGATTCACAACAGTAAGGCAGATATAGTAGCAATTACAGAGACTAAGTTGAGTGAGGACATAAACAGTGTCACAATTTTTCCTAAGGGCTTCAGAATATTAAGGGTTGAAAGATCTGAGAGGAATGGTGGAGGGATAGCACTGCTCATAAGTGAAAGGATTCAAGTTGAAGAAATAAACTTGGCTATAGAAAGTGAGTTCAAGGAATTTCTTGTTGCTCGCATAAATACTGGGTCAGAGAGCATTATAATAACTGTTGTATATAAACCACCAAGGAACCAAAATAGGCTTGAAGTTTATGAGGAAAGTCATATAGGTACTATTGAAGTCATAAACTCAGTTGTTAACATGGCACGGGAGAAAAAATGTAGGATTTTGATTATGGGAGATTTTAATCATAAAGAGATAGATTGGATAAATCTTGACCCACACAGTGGTGAGGACTCATTCGGGGCAAGATTCCTAGATTGCGTACAAGGGAATTTCCTACACCAACATGTAATGGAACCAACGAGGGCCAGGGGTGGGGATGAGCCATCACTACTTCATCTAGTATTCACAGATAATGTGTTGGATATTGAAAAAATTGAGTATGAACCACCAATTGGAAAGAGCGACCACTGTGTGTTGTTGATGGAATATATCATTGAAGATATTCTGCCTGAGAGTAGAGGCACCGAGGACATGAGGAGGAACTATCCGAAAGGAGATTACATCAATATGAATGAGCGTTTTGCAGTTATTGACTGGAGAACCTTATTTTACAACAAATCTGTACAAGAAATGTAATACATCTTCTGTGAGAAATATGGGAAGATAGTAGATTGCTGCATGCCTGTCACCGAAGTAGGTGTAATTCATGCCAGAGAGAAATGATTTGATAATGGGTGTAAAGGAGCTAAGGAGTGGAGAGACAAATGCTGGAAAAGGTATAGGAGGAGAAAAAATATAAATGCCTGGCAAACCTACAAAAGAGCAAGAAATGACTACCTAAGTAAAAGGAGAGAGGCAGAGAGAGACTATGAGAGGGACATCACCAGGAAGGCTAAAGAAAATCCCAAGCTTTTCCACAGCTTTATCGGAGGAAAACTGAAGGTAAAAGAACAGGTTTTAAGGCTAAAGAGAGCGGATGGAAGCATCACTGAGACGGATGAAGAGATCTGCAAAGAATCGAACAAGGAGTTTCAGTCAGTATTTACAGTAGAAAATACCCCACCCCCTCATATTGCAGAGATAGAAGCTTAAGGGCCGGTATTAGAGAACATCAACCTTACAGTCACAGAGGTATGCAAAGCGCTGATGGATTTAGATATTCATAAAGCTACAGGTCCTGATGACATATCCCCTCATGTGCTTAAAAAATGCTCAAACTCAATATCAGTGGAACTAAGTATCATATTTAAAAAGTCACTGGAGTCAGGGTAGATTCCAAGATGCTGGAAACAAGCAAATGTGATACCTATCTTCAAAAAGGGAAGGAGGGATACGGCTCTGAACTATAGACCGGTTTCCTTGACCAGCATAGTTTGCAAAGTTATGGAGAAACTACTAAGGAAACATATCTCTCTTCACTTGGAATCCTTCAACTTTTTGTCAGTGAGGCAACATGGCTTCAGAGAAGGTAGATCAACAGTAAGAAACTTATTAAAACTTTATGATGAGGTAAGCCGAATCTTACAGGAAAGAGAGGGCTGGGCAGATTGCATATTCCTAGAGTTCCAGAAAGCGTTTGACACTGTTCCACATGGGAGACTTATTAGGAAGCTGCAAGCAATGGCTAGAATAGGTGGAAATGTTTTGGAATGGATAAAAACTTACTTAGAAGGAAGGGAACAGAGGGTTAGAGTAAGACACTCAGTGTCTGAATGGAGAGGAGTTAGTAGTGGAGTTCCACAGGGTTCAGTTTTAGGGCCACTTTTGTTCCTTGTATATGTAAATGACCTACCAGAGTCTGTAAATTCATTCATGAATATGTTTGCAGATGATGCAAAGATTGTGAAGAAAGTAAGAAACGAGAACAATGGTAGAGAACTTCAGGAGGATCTAAATAATCTGCATTAGTGGTCAGAAAAGTGGCTAATGAAATTCAATGCTTCAAAATGTAAGGTAAGGAGAATGGGTACAAGTGCAAGAAGGCCCAAGCTTGACTACTCGGTGGCTGGAGTACAACTTCAAGAGACAGAAAATGAGAGAGATCTAGGAGTAAACATACTGGCAGATTTGTCTCCAGAAATACATATAAATGGCATAGTAAGGGCAGCATATGCATTCTTATCAAATGTAAGGGCAGCCTTCAGGCACATGGACAAGGAAATGTTCAGAAATATTTATGTAACCTATGTGAGGCCAAAACTCGAATATGCAGCCCCCTTTTGGAATCTGCACTTGAAAAAGCACATAGCTAAGCTTGAAAAAGTTCAAAGACATGCCACGAAACTGGTGCCAGAAATACGCAATCTCAGTTATGATGAGAAGCTGAGGGCATTAGACTTACCATCACTCGAAGCTTGAAGATTGAGGGGGATATGGTGACAGTCTTTAAATTCCTTCATGGTTATGATAGAGTGGATAGGGATCGATATTTTGATATGGCAGGCTCTAGAACTAGAGGTCATAGTTTGAAGCTTGGTAAGAAAACTTCTTTGCAGGATGTAAGGAAATACTTTTTCAGTGTAAGAGTAGTTGATAATTGGAATTGGCTAAGCGAGGAGGTAGTTAATGGTATCTCAATCCATAGTTTTAAGGACAGGTATGATAAGTATCACTAAGTATAAAATGGAACCGATCAGGAGACGGGAAGATACGAGCTTTAGGCTCTTTCCTGTAAACACAATTAGGTAAGTACACGAGGCAGCTCCATTTTTGAATGATATTTTCAGCATGTCTAAGCTATTCTATTCTACTCTACTTATTTATTCTATTTTTTTTTATGATTTTTCTAATAAACACTAACCTATTCATACCCACCCTACCTCTGTCATATATCTATCTAATCTACATTTGAAGGTGTCTAAGGTATTGGCATTTATTATCCTACTAGGAATACTCTACGGTATTACCAAGCCAATTTTCACCAATTTCCCTTCTGAACCTAAATTTATCAAGATTAAATCCAATACCCATTACGAGTTCTGGTTTGATCATGAATTTTTAAAACTTTATTAATATCACCCTTGTTAATCCCTTTAAACCATTTATACACCTCAATCATATCCTCCCTAACTCTGTGCCTCTCTAGAGAATGTAGATTAAGTTTTTTCTAATCTGTCATATGGTTTTTAGGCATTGCATAATTAATTTTTTGTTTTGTTTTTTAGTCTTGCTTTGGTTATATATAATTCTTATTTTATCTTTATATACATTTGCAGATAGTTACTTGCTCACTGCCACCATGCATGTCCCAGTGTACTGTATAACTGTTGCCTACTGCATAATAGAGTAAAATATAGTAATGTATGCTAATTTGTAGCTGTAAAGTGAATATGAATATCTTTTGTATACTCTTAAAAATAGATACAGGGCTTTCTGCTTTGTTATGTAGTAATAAAATATGTATTTTTACATATCTTATATCTTTGGCATGGTGTGTCTATGTAAGGTTTGGAATGTATCTATGCCCTTTATCATTGTTTCCTACGGAAAATAACTCGTTTTTTCACGCGATTTTCCATTTACCTGACACTTCTGAGAACCTATCTAGGCGTTATTCTGAGAACTAGGTGTATAATGATGATGATCTTTTCTTATTGTAATCCTCTTTGTACGCGTGGAAGAAGTTCGCAGGCGCTTATTTATTAATTTATTAATTTTTTATTTTTTTGTTTGCGAAATTCGAATTTTTTTACTATTATTTTTTGGAGGCGTTATTGCAATTTTGTGTATAAAAAAATCGCGCATTAAAGGAACAAGGTGTCTATATATATATATATATATATATATATATATATATATATATATATATATATATATATATATATATATATATATATATATATATTTATATATATATATATATATATATATATATATATATATATATATATATATATATATATATATATATATATATATATATATATATATATATATATATATATATATATATATATATATATATATATATATATATATCCAAATAAGCACATTACATATGTGAAAACATGAATAATTTTTTACCCCGACCGGGACTCGAACCTAGGACCCGAATGAGATTAGGAATTGAAGTAAATGCAATAATGAAGCCACGAGAGAGGTTGGGGAATCTGTAATATGAACATAATGGCATTCAGATAGAATGCGTTCATTCCTAAGTATAGCAGATATAAACTATAATGTTGGATTCCTTTCAACCATCTGTGGTGTGTAGTTGGTAGCATCTTGACTTAGTAATTATAAGTCCTAGGTTCGAGTCCTGGTCGGGGTAAAAAATGATTCATATATATATATATATATATATACAGTAATCCCCCCCTTATCACAGTAGTTCGGTTCTGGGACCCGGCGCGATACAGGAAAACCGCGAAGTAGGATCAACCTATATTTACATAGATATTTTAATTTATTTTTACGCTTACACTGTATAAACCCTCCCTGTACTGTTAACAAACCACCCTTTACTTCATAAATAACCGCATGCAACGTAAATTTATATGAAAGTGATAGATAAAACTACGGTGAATGAAGTGGTAATTACATGACATACTCATGTACATAGTTATTTTACAATTATTTTTACGTTTACGTACTGTATAAACTCTCCCTGCACTGTTAAAAAAACACCCTTTACATTATAAATAACAGCAAGCAACGTAAATTTTTATGAAAGTGATAGATAAAATTATGGTGAATGAAGTGGTAATTACATGACATACTCATGTACATGGGTATTTTACAATTATTATAAATAACAGCTTGCAACGTAAATTTATATGTACGTGATAGGTAACTTACCGTGAATGAGGTGATGATCATCTTTTTTGACCCCGGAGGAAATTATTTCGCAGCCAATAAAAGCTTTACGGCTGCGTTTTGGGGGAGAAGAACATGGTAATGGAGAGTTGCTGTCGCTGTTTCTTCATTTGTTAGAAGATGGTACTGTAAGGAATCATAGCATCGTCGAGAAAATTACAGAAGGTCACCGAATGAACCATATTATCGTCATAATCCTGCGAGAGTTGTTGAAGTGCTTTAAAATGTTCATACATGGCTGCCAAACGTTCGAGTGTAAGGCCAGGTTCTTCAATTTCTTTGTGCGTTTCCGCAAGTTCTTCCTCTTCTTCACTCGCTGATTTCGTCATATCTTCCAAGTCTTCATCACTCAAAGGCTGCGAGTGGCAGTCAATCAGTTCATTCACATCTTCGGGAGTCATATCTTTAAAACCTTCTCCTCCTAGCAATGCAGCCAACTTCACAGCTTTCGCAACTGCCGCCTTCTGCACTTTGTCAGGAGCAAATCTCTTGTAGTCGTAGATGACTTCGGGCCACAGTTTCTTCCAGCTGGCATTGATTGTGCCGACTTCATCTCTTTGATTGCTTTCTGAATATTTTGTAGGCATGTGGCAATAGTGTAGTTATGCCAGTATGTCTTCACTGAGAAGTCTTTGTCCGAATCCATGGCTTCAACAAGGTTTGCCAGGGCATTTCGTGTGTAGAGGGCCTTGAACACACGAATAACGCCTTGATCCATAGGCTGAATCAGTGATGTTGTATTCGGTGGCAGGAACTCAACTTGAACACCGTCATATTGGAGATTGGTTGCGTGGCCACCAGCATTATCCATCAAAAGAAGGACTTTAAATTCAAGGCCTTTTTCTGCAAGATAAAGTTTTACCTGAGGGATAAAGCATTGGTGAAACCAGTCCGATGAGAGGCTTTTTGTGATCCATGCCTTAGGGTTATGCATCCAATACACTGGCAGCAGATTCTTATTCTTGTTCTTCAAAGCCCTAGGGTTCTTTGACTTGTAGATAAGCCCGGGCTTTAACATGAAGCCCGCAGCATTCCCGCACATGATGAGGGTAATGCGATCTTTGTGCGCTTTAAATCCTGGGGCTTTAGCTTCGTCCTTGAAGAGAAAAGTGCGAGATGGCATTCTCTTCCAAAATAAGCCAGTCTCATCCATGTTGAAAACTTACTTAGGAACATATTCCCCTTCGGCGATAATTTTCTTGAAGTTGTTCGTGACGTAATTTTTTGCGGCAGCTGTATCTGCAGAGGCAGCTTCGCCATGCACTGAAATGCTTTTTAGGCCATAGCGTTTTTGAAATTTGAAGAACCATCCCTTGCTAGCAACGAACTGTTGTATCCTCGATGGAGAATCGCTGGAGGGTCCTGGCTGTGGGTCGTCGATATCTTCTTCTCTCTCCTCCTCTCCACGGTCGCCACTGTCGTCATTGGGTTCATTTGCAGCGAATGCCTCTTACAGCTTCTTCGCCTTTGTTTATATGATATTGCTGTCTAAGCTGATGTTTTTATTTCTGCAATCAGCAATCCACAGGGCCAAAGCAGCTTCCATCCGCACTACTGCCTTATTGCAGGATGTCACAACCCTCTTTGCTGATTTATCAAAATAATGCTCGCTGTTTTCCTGATCTTGGCCTCGTCCTTTTTGATGTAGCGAACAGTAGATTCATTGAGGCCATAATAGCGGCCAACATCCACAAACCTTTTTCTTTCTTTCAACATATCTAAGAGTTTCACTTTATCTACAATGGTTAACATTTTCCTTTGCCACTTAGGCTGACTACTAGAAGCCTTAAAAGGTGAAGGACGTTTGGGAGGCATTGCAAAGGTTAAATTATGCGTGAAAACACAGTCACAAGCAAAACGTATTAATAAGCACAACGAGAACGGCACACACGTGAGTTAGACTGAGCGAGAGAGGCGGCACATTGGAAATTGGAGGGAAAAGCAAACTGCAATGAAAAAGCCAATCATACCCCATGATACAGAACATATTGAAAAATAATTCTGTGATTCGTCGTCTCCCGACCTTTCAGCCAATAGCATTCCATGAACTATCTCACGTAGGTGAGAGCCTTTTCGTTTTCCGAAACGCTGATAGCGGTATCGCATTTTACGTGGTGCAATACTGTTAGTACTTTATGTTTTTTTATTATTTTTTACTGTTTTATTATTCTTAGGCTAGGAAATACTTGTTTTATCAATAAAATAATGAAAATTTTAATATTCACTAGGTCACGTAGGTGAGAACCTTTGCATTTTCCGAAACGTGATACCGGTATTATATTTTTCATAGTTCAATACTGTTAGTACTGTATTTATGTTTTTTTAAATTTTTACTGTTTTATTATTCTTAGGCTAGGAAATACTTGTTTTATCAATAAAATAATGAAAATTTTAATATTCATTAGGTCACGTAGGTGAGAGCCTTTGCATTTTCCGAAACACTGATACCAGTATCGTATTTTACGTGGTGCAATACTGTTAGTATTTATGTGTTTTACTATTTTTTACTGTTTTATAATTATTAAGCTAAGAAATACGTTTTTGTTTATCAATAAAATCACGAAACTACGGGAAATATAAATATGTATGCTACCTCACGTAGCTGCAACCCCAATGCATTGTACGCTATCGGACACTATTTCGCATGATGCAATTACTGTGAGTTATACTGTACGTACGTATATCTAAATTTTTACTATTTTTTATTGTTTTATTATTCGTAGGCTGGGAAATAATTTTTGTGTATCAATTAAATAATGAAATTTTTTTTTTCAATAAAAAAATTAAAATACTGAAAATTTTTATTTTTTCAATATTTTAATATTTTTTCGTATACCCAAAAAATAAAATAATAATTTTCCCAATAAAAAACCGCAATACAGTGAAAACGTGAACCAAGAAACACGATACAGCGGGGGATCACTGTGCATATACAGTGTTACCCAACTGTATCGCGCTTCTTGGTTCGCGGTCTCACTCTATCGCGTTTTTTTTTTTTTGGATAAATTATTTTATTTTATGGGTATACGCAAAAATATTAAAATATTGAAAATTTTTGTTTTTCAGTATTAATTTTTTATTGAAATTTTTTTTTTCATTATTTAATTGATAAAATAAAATTATTTCCCAGCCTACGAATAATAAAACAGTAAAAAAATAGTAAAAAAACATAAATTTAGATATACGTACGTACAGTATAACTCACAGTACAGGGTATTGCATCATGCAAAACAGTGTCCGATAGCGTACAATGTATTGGGGTCACAGCTACGTGAGCTAGCATATATATTTATATTTCCAGTAGTTTTATGATTTTATTGATTAAAAAACGTATTTCTTAGCCTAAGAATAATAAAACAGCTAAAAATAGTAAACAGTATTGCACCACGTAAAATACGATACCGGTATCAGTGTTTCGGAAAACGCAAAGGCTTTCACCTACTTGACCTAGTGAATATTAAAATTTTCATAATTTTATTGATAAAACAAGTATTTCCTAGCCTAAGAATAATAAAACAGTAAAAAATAACAAAACAAAAAAATATAAAGTACTAAAAGTACTTTTACCATGTAAAATATGATACCGCTATCAACGTTTGGAAAACGAAAAGGCTCTCACCCACGTGACCTAGTGAATATTAAAATTTTCATTATTTTATTGATAAAACAAGTATTTCCTAGCCTAAGAATAATGAAACAGTAAAAAATAATAAAAAACATAAAGTACTAACAGTATTTCACCATGTAAAATATGATACCGCTATCAACGTTTCGGAAATGACAAGGCCCTCACCTACGTGAGATAGTTCATGGAATGCTATTGGCTGAAAGGTCAGGAGACAACGAATCACAGAATTGTTTTTCAATATTTTCTGTATCATGGGGTCTGATTGGCTTTTTCATTGCAGTTTGCTTTTCCCTCCAATTTCCAATGTGCCGCCTCACTCGCTCAGTCTAACTCTCGTGTGCGCCGTTCTCGTTGTGCTTACTAATACGTTTTGCTTGTGATCTTTTTTACTCGCATATTAAAACCTTTGCAATGCCTCCCAAGCATCCTTCATCTTCTAAGGCTTCTTGTAGTGAGCCTAAGCGGCAAAGGAAAATTTTAACCATTGTAGATAAAGTGAAACTCTTAGATATGTTGAAAGAAGGAAAAAAGTTTGTGGATGTCGGCCGCTATTTTGGCCTCAATGAATCTACTGTGTGTTACATAAAAAAGGACGAGGCAAAGATCAGGAAAACAGCGAACATTTCTATTAATAAATCGGCGAAGAGGCTCGTATCACCCCGCAATAAGGCAGTAGTGTGCATGGAAGCTGCTTTGGCCCTGTGGATTGCTGATTGCAGAAAAAAAAACATTAGCTTAGACACCAATATCATACAAACAAAGGCAAAGAAGCTGTACGAGACATTCGCTGCAAATGAACCTGATGACGACAGTGGCGACGGTGGAGAGGAGGGGAGAGAAGAAGATATCGACGACCCACAACCAGGACCCTCCAGCGATTCTCCATCGAGGATACAACCATTCGTTGCTAGCAGGGGATGGTTCTTCAGATTTCAAAAACGCTATGGCCTAAAGAGCATTTCAGTTTATGGCGAGGCTGCCTCTGCAGATACAGCTGCCGCAGAAAATTACGTCAAGAATGACTTCAAGAAAATTATCGCCGAAGGGGAATATATTCCTGAGCAAGTCTTCAACATGGCTGAGACTGGGTTATTTTGGAAGAGAATGCCATCTCGCACTTTTCTCTTCAAGGAAGAAACTAAAGCCCCGGGATTTAAAGCGCACAAAGATCGCGTTACCCTCATCATGTGCGGGAATGCTGCGGGCTTCATGTTAAAGCCTGGGCTTATCTACAAGTCAAAGAACCCTAGGGCTTTGAAGAACAAGAATAAGAATCTGCTGCCAGTGTATTGGATGCCTAACCCCAAGGCCTGGATCACGAAAAGCCTCACATTGGATTGGTTTTACCAATGCTTTATCCCTCAGGTAAAACTTTATCTTATGGAAAAAGGCCTTGAATTTAAAGTCCTTCTTTTGATGGATAATGCTGGTGGCCACGCAACCAAGCTCCAATATGACGGTGTTCAAGTAGACTTCCTGCCACCGAATATGACGTCACTGATTCAGCCTATGGATCAAGGCGTTATTCGTGCGTTCAAGGCCCTATACACATGAAATGCCCTGGCGAACCTAGTTGATTCCATGGATTCGGACAAAGACTTCTCATTGAAGACTTACTGGCGTAATTACACGATTGCCACATGCCTACAAAATATTCAGAAAGCAATCAAAGAGATGAAGTCGGCCACAATCAATGCCAGCTGGAAGAAATTGTTGCCCGAAATCATCCACAACTACGAGGGATTTGCTCCTGTCGAGGTGCAGAAGGCGGCAGTTGCGAAAGCTGTGAAGTTGGCTGCATTGCTAGGAGGAGAAGGATTTAAAGATATGACTCCCGAAGATGTGAATGAACTGATTGACTGCCACTCGCAGCCTTTGAGTGATGAAGACTTGGATGAAATGACGAAATCAGCGAGCGAAGAAGAGGAAGAACTTGAGGAATCGCACGAACCAACTGAAGAACCTGGCCTTACACTCAAACGTTTGGCGGCCATGTATGAACATTACAAAGCACTCCAACAACTCTCGCAGGAACATGACGAAAATATGGTTCGTTCGGTGACCTTCTGTAATTTTCTCGACGATGCCATGACTCCTTACCATGCCATGTTCCAACAAATGAAGAAACAACAACAGCAACTCCCCATTACCATGTTCTTCCCCCCCAAAAAAAAAAAGCAGCCGTAAAGCTTTTATTGGCTGTGAAATAATTTCCTCCGGGGTCGAGAATGATGATCATCACCTCATTCACGGTAAGTTTACCTATCATGTACAAATGTATGTCAAGTCATTATCACCTCATTCACCGTAATTTTATCTAACACTTTCATAAAAATTTACGTTGCTTGCTGTTATTTCTAATGTAAATAGTGTTTTTTTAACAGTGCAGGGAGGGTTTATACAGTACGTAAACGAAAAAATTATTGTAAATGAGTATGTATGTCACGTCATTATCACCTCATTCACCGTAATTTTATCTATCACTTTCATAAAAATTTACGTTGCTTGCTGTTATTTATAATATAAAGGGTGTTTTTTTACAGTGCAGGAAGGGTTTATACAGTACGTAAACGAAAAAATAATTGTAAATGAGTATGTATGTCACGTCATCATCACATTCACGGTAAGTTTTCCTATCACTTTCATAAAAATTTACGTTGCTTGCTGTTATCTATAATGTTAAGGGTGTTTTTTTAAGAGTGCAGGGAGGGTTTATGCAGTACGTAAACGAAAAAATAATTGTAAAATAGTATGTATGTCACGTCATTATCACCTCATTCACCATAATTTTATCTAGCACTTTCATAAAAATTTACGTTGCTTGCTGTTATTTATAATGTAAAGGGTGTTTTTTTAACAGTGCAGGGAGGGTTTATACAGTACGTAAACGAAAAAATAATTGTAAATGAGTATGTATGTCACGTCATTATCACCTCATTCACCGTAATTTTATCTATCACTTTCATAAAAATTGACGTTGCTTGCTGTTATCTATAATTTTAAGGGTGTTTTTTTTTTAACAGTGCAGGGAGGGTTTATACAGTACGTAAATGAAAAAATAATTGTAAATGATATGTATGTCACGTCATTATCACCTCATTCACCGTAATTTTATCTATCACTTTCATAAAAATTTACGTTGCTTGCTGTTGTTTATAATGTAAAGGGTGTTTTTTTAACAGTGCAGGGAGGGTTTATACAACCCAGCCTCTGGGTTGCTAGAAATAGCAGCCCAGTGCCGGTCCCAAGCCCGGAAAAATGGGGAGGGTTGGCGTCAGGAAGGGCATCCGGCTGTAAAACCCTTTTGCCAAAACCCATGGATAGCAGTCGAGAGAATACCGAAGATGGCCAGGGCGTACCCCGCTCACGCGACGCACAGAGGAGCCCGACCTCTGTTGAAACTGGACGAGGGTTACCGCATCAATATGGACGGGTGTGGCTAAAGAAGCGAGTCCATACCCTGAGGATTGCTACTCTTAACATCGGTAGCATGACCGGTAGAGGAAGAGAAGTTGTGGATTTGATGGAGAGAAGGAAGATTAACATACTGTGTGTACAAGAGATAAGATGGAAAAGAAATAAAGCTCGAGATTTGGGTGGAGGCTACAAGTTGATATACAGTGGAGCGGATGAGAGAGGAAGAAATGGAGTGGGTGTGGTGCTAGACCCCCAAACCAAGGAGGAGCTGGTGGAGGTGGTGAGGAAGAGCAGCAGGATTTTGAGGATCAAGTTGGTATATGGTCAGGAAGCAATAAACATGATCAGCACATATGCCCCCCCAAGTTGGGTGCGATGACGCAGAGAAGGAAACGTTCTGGCAAGAAATGGACGAAGTACAGAGGGAGGTCCCGCCGGGGGAGAGGTGTGTCGTGGGCGGCGACTTAAACGGGCATATAGGACATGACAACGATGGAGTGAGACGAGTTCATGGAGGCAAAGGTACTGGAGTGAAAAACCAGGAGGGGGAGAGCGTGCTGGATTTTGCCATAGCATTTGACATGGCGATCCTGAACACGTTCTTCATGAAAAACAGCTACCGGACATACAGGAGTGGTCCCAGAGAGAGTCAAATCGACTTTCTCCTGTATCGAAGAGAAAACATCCGAGAAGTGGAAGACTGTAAAGTACTACAATAAGAGAGTGTGGGAGCGCAGCACAGCCCAGTTGTGGCGAAGCTGGTTGTAAGGACGCGAAGGACCGGAGTCGAGAGGGGAGAACCTAGGATCAAGTGGTGGAAACTCAAGGATGAGGTGGTGCGGCAGGAGTTCAAGAGGAAAGCACTACAAAGGATAGAAGAGGCAGAGGAGGTGGATCAGTGGTGGAAAAGGAACAGTGAAGTGATCAGGAGTACGGCAGAGGAAGTCCTCGGAAAGTCATCTGGAAAGAAGCCGAGAAACGGAAAAGAGTCTTGGTGGTGGTCCTCAAATTGCAAAGAGAAGATAGAAAAGAAGAAAGAGATGAAGAAAGCTTACGACAAGGAAAGAACAGAGGAGCGTAAAGCTATGTTGAAAGATGCAAATAAGGAGGCGAAGAGGGCTGTAGCACAGGCGCATGCAGCAGCACTGCAGGATATGTTTGAGAACCTTGAAACAAAGGAGGGACAGAAGAGAAGCTATAAGTTAGCAAAAGAAAGGAACAGATCGACAAAGGACCTAACATCAATAAAGCAAATCAAGGATAAGAACAGAAGAGTGCTTACTGACCCCGACATGATTAAAATGCGGTGGAGGGACTACTACGAAGAACTTCTAAATCAGGAAAATCCAAGAATACAAAGAGGTGAAGGAGTGGGAATGGAGGGAGAGGTAGACCCTGTGAGTGAGGCGGAAGTCAGAGAAGCGTTGAAGATGAAAAATGGAAAGTCAGTAGGGCCAGACCAGATTCCTGCAGAGGTATGGAAGAGTTTGGGCGAAGAAGGGATACGGGTGCTGACAAAGTTCCTGAACATGGTGATGAAGGAAGAGACTATCCCGAACGAGTGGAGAGATAGTATAATGGTACCGATTTTCAAAGAAAAGGGAGACATCCAGAGTTGCAACAACTATAGAGGAATTAAACTAACATCTCACACTATGAAACTGCTGGAAAGAGTGTTGAATAAAAGGCTGAGGGAGGAGACAGAAGTTTGTAGTGAGCAGTTTGGTTTTATGAAAGGTCGAGGAACAATGGATGCAGTATTCGCAATGAGGCAGACAATGGAAAAGTATAGAGATAAGCAAAGAGGGCTGTACATGGCGTTTATTGACCTGGAAAAAGCTTATGATCGGGTCCCGAGAAGCGAGGTGTGGAGGAGTATGAGGTCTAAGGGAGTGAAGGAGAAGTATGTCAAGATAGTTCAGGACATATACAGGGTAGCCACAACAAGAGTAAGAAGTACAGTTGGCACTACAGAGCCTTTTCAGGTGAAAGTTGGACTCCATCAGGGATCAGCTCTTAGCCCCTATCTATTTAACCTTCTCATGGATGTGATGGTGGAGGAAGTGACAAAGGAGGCACCATGGAGCATGCTCTTTGCAGACGATATTGTTTTGGTCTCCAAGAGCCGTGAAGAATTGCAAGAGAGATTGGAGCTATGGAGGGGTTTGCTGGAGGATTACGGACTGAAGGTGAGCAGACAGAAAACGGAGTACCTGGAGTGCAATGTGACACAAGGAGGCGACCTGTTCATGCAAGACCACAAGCTCCCAAAGGCGGACGCCTTCAAATACCTCAGCTCCTACGTAACGAAGGATGGAGACCTAGAGAGATAGATTGATCATAGGATCCAGGTAGCGTGGAACAGCTGGAAGAGAACATCAGGGGTGCTATGTGACAAGAAAATCAGTGCTAGAGTGAAAGGAAAAGTGTACAAGTCAGTTGTGAGACCAGCGTTGCTGTACGGAGCGGAGACGTGGCCGGTGAAAAAGGTTCAAGAAAGGAAGATAGATGTCGCAGAAATGAGAATGCTGAGGTGGATGTGTGGGGTGACGAGGGAGGACAGGATACGAAATGACCGGATCAGAGGTACAGTGAATGTGGTGGAGGCGTCGGCGAAAGCGCAGGAGAGGAGATTACAGTGGTTCGGTCATGTGAAGAGGAGAGAAGAAGACTACGTGGGTGTGAGAGTGATGGAGATGGACGTGGAGGGCAGACGTAGACGAGGAAGACCTAAACTACGGTGGAAGGACCGACTGAAGGAGGATCTCAGAGAGAGACAGCTGGGGGAGGAGCAAGTGATGGACCAGAACCAGTGGAGACGACTAGTGAAGAGATGCGACCCCATATGAAAATGGGAACGCAAATAGAGGAAGAAGAAGGGAGGGTTTATACAGTGCAAACGTAAAAATATATTAAAATATCTATGTACATATAGGCGGATCCTCCTTCGCGGATTTCCTGGTTCGCGGTGGGTCCCGGAACCGAACTACCACGATAAGTGAGGCAACACTGTATATATATATATATATATATATATATATATATATATATAATATATATATATATATATATATATATATATATATATATATATATATATATATATATATATATATATATATATATATATATACACAATGATCCCCCGTTTATCGCGGGGGTTAGATTCCGGGACCGACCGCGATAGGTGAATTTCCGCGAAGTAGGATCATCCTATATGTACATAGGTATTTTACATTTATTTTTATGTTTACTGTATGAACCCTCCCTGTAGTGTTAAGAAACCACCCTTTACTTCATAAATAACAGCATGCAAGCATAAATGTATATGAAAGTGATAGGTAAACTCACTGTGAATGAGGTGGTAATGACATGACATACTCATATACATAGGTATTTTACAATTATTTTTACGTTTACTGTATAAACCCTCCCTTCACTGTTAAAAAATCGCCCTTAACTTTATAAATAACAGCATGCAAGCATAAATTTATATGAACGTGATAGGCAAACTTACCGTGAATGAGGTGGTAATGACGTTTGTAGACTCCATAGGAAATTATTCTGCAGCCAATAACAGCTTTTCGGCTGCTTTTTGCGAGTGAAGAACATGGTAATGGGGAGTTGCTGTTTCTGTTTCTTCTCGTGTTGTAAGGAATCATGGCATCGTCGAGAAGATTGCAGAATGTCACCGAACGAACCATATTATCGTCATTTTCCTGCGAGAGTTGTTGGACTGCTTTCACATGTTCATACATGGCTACCAGACGATCGAGTGTAAGCCGGGTTCTTCAATTTCTTCGTGCGTTTCCTCAAGTTCTTCTTCTTTGTCTTCTTCGCTCGCTGATTTTGTCATTTCTTCCAAGTCTTCATCAGTCAAAGGCTGCAAGTGGCAGTCAATCAGTTCATTCACATCTTCGGGAGTCATATCTTTAAAGCCTTCTCCTCCTAGAAATGCAACCAACTTCACAGCTTTCGCAACTTCCGAGTTATGGACTTTGTCAGGAGCAAATTCCTTGTAGTCGTACATGACTTCATGCCACAACTGCTTCTAGCTGGCATTGATTGTGACCGGCTTCACATCTTTGATTGCATTTTGAATATTTTGAAGGCATGTAGCAATCATGTAATTATGCCGGTAAGTCTTCATTGAGAATTCTTTGTCTGTGTCCATGGCTTAGGTTCGCCAGGGAATTTCGTGTGTAGAGGGCCTTGAACGCACGAATCACGCCTTGATCCATATGCTGAATCAGTGACGTTGTATTCAGCGGCAGGAAGTCTACTTGAACACCGTCATATTCGAGATTAGTTGCGTGGCCACCAGCATTTTCACCATGCACCGAAACGCTCTTTAGGCCAAAGTGTTTTTGAATTTTAGCGAACCATCCATTGCTTGCAACAAACGATCGTGTCCTCAGTGAAGAATTGCTGAAGGGTCCTGTTTGTGGGTCATCGATATCTTCTCTCTCCTCCTCTCCACGGTCGCCACTGTCGTCATCAGGTTCATTTGCTGCGAATGTCTCGTACACCTTCTTCGCCTTTGTTTGTATGATATTGGTGTCTAAGCTGATGTTCTTCCTACAATCAGCAATCCACAGGGCCAAAGCAGATTCCATCTGCACTATTATCTTATTGCTGTGTGTTACGACCCTCTTCGCTGTTTTACTAAAAGTAATAGTCGCTGTTTTCCTGATACTTGCCTCTTCCTTCTTGTTGTATCAAACAGTAGATTCGTCGATGCCGAAATGGTGGCCGACATCCAAGAACCTTCTTCCTTTCTTCAGCATATCTAACAGTTTTACCTTTACTGTTATGGTCAACATCTTCCTTTGCCACTTAGGCTTACTACCAGAAGCCTTAGAAGATGAAGGACGCTTGGGAGGCAATGCAGAGGTTGAAATACAAAAGTTTCCCAAAATCACGAGCACAATATATTAAAAAGCACAACGCGAACAGCGCGCACTTGAGTAGACTGAACGGGTGAGGCAAGACAATGGAAGATGCTGGGAGAATGAAGCTTCAGTCAAAAAGCCAATCAGACCCCATGATACTGAACATACAGAAAAACACTTCTGTGACTCGTCGTCTCCCACCCTTTCATCCAATAGCATCTCATGAACTATCTCACGTAGGTGCGAGCCTTTGCATTTTCCAAGACGCCAATACAGTGTACGCTATCGTACAGTATTTTACATGGTGCAATACTGTGAGTTATATGTTTAGATTTAGATTTTTTACTATTTTTTGCTATTTTATTATTCTTAGGCTGGGGAATACTTTTTTATCTATAAAATAATGAAAATACTGGAAATTTAATTATGTACTATCTCACATAGGTTGGACCCTTTTCTTTTTCCGAAACGCTGATACCGGTATCGTACTGTACATGGTGCAATACTGTGAGTTATAATTTATGTTTTTTACTATTTTTTTACTGTTTTATTATTCTTAGGCTAGGAAATTCATTTTTTATCAATAAAATAATCAAAATACTGGAAATTTGCATTTTCCAAAATGCCGATACCGGTATCATATTTTCTATGGTGCAGAGTTACATGTTTAAATTTATGTATTTTACTATTTTTTTCTGTTTTATTATTCTTTGGCTGGGAAATACTTTTTTATATCAAGAAAATAATGACATTTATTTTTTTCAATAAAATAATGTAAATATTGAAATTTTTAATAATTCCACATATAGTGGATTCGTGCACATCCCCAGAAAAAAAAAGCTCTCCAAAAATAAAACCGCGATGCACTGAATTCGCGAAAGGTGAACCTCGATATAGCGAGGGTTCACTGTATATATATATATATATATATATATATATATATATATATATATATATATATATATATATATATATATATATATATATATATATATATATATGTATGTATATATACACAGTAATTGCTCGCTATATCGCGGTTCACCTTTCGCGAAATCAGTGCATCGCATTTTTTTTTGGCGAGCTTTTTTTTTTCTGGGTATATGCAAGAATATTAAAAATAAAATAATTAAAATTTTCAGTAATTTAATTATTTTATTGATAAAAATTGTATTTCCCAGCCAAAGAATAATAAATCAGTAAGAAATAGCAAAAAAACATAAATTTAAACATGTAACTCTGCACCATAGAAAGTACGATACCGGTATCAGCGTTTCGGAAAACGCAAAGGATCACACATACATGAGCTAGCACATATTAAAATTTTCAGTAATTTCATTATTTTATTGATAAAAAAAAGTATTTCCCAGCCTAAGAATAATAAAACATTAAAAAATAGTAAAAAACATAAATTTAAACATATAACTCACAGTATTGCACTATATAAAATACTGTACGATAGCGTACACTGTATTGGTGTCTTGGAAAACGCAAAGGCTCGCACCTACGTGAGATAGTTCATGGGATGCTATTAGCTTAAAGGGTGGGAGACGACGAATCACAGAAGTGTTTTTCTGTACGTTCTGTATCATGGGTTGTGATTGGCTTTTTGATTGAAGCTTGGTTCTCCCAGCATCTTCTATTGTCTCGCCTCACCCATTCAGTCTAACTCACATGTGCGCCGTTTGCATTGTGCTTGTTAATACGTTGTGCTTGTAATTTTTTTTACTCATTTTTCAACCTCTGCAATGCCTCCCATGCATCCTTCATCTTCTAAGGCTTCTGGTAGTAAGCCTAAGCGGCAAAGGAAGATGTTGACCATAGCAGATAAGGTAAAACAGTTAGATATGCTGAAGGAAGGAAAAAGGTTTGCGGCTATTGGCCGCCATTTTGGCCTCAACGAATCTTCTGTTCGGTACATCAAAAAGGACGAGGCAAATATCAGGAAAACAGCGACTATTTCATTTAGTAAAGCAGCGAAGAGGGTCGTAACACACCGCAATAAGATAATAGTGTGGATGGAATCTGCTTTGGCCCTGTGGATTGCTGATTGCAGAAAGAAGAACATCAGCGTAGACAGCAATATCATACAAACAAAGGCAAAGAAGCTGTATGATATATTCGCTGCAAACGAACATGGCGACGACAGTGGTGACCGTGGAGAGGAGGAGAGAGAAGGAGATATCAACAACACACAACCAGATTCTCCACCGAGGACACGATCGTTCGTGGCAAGCAAGGGATGGTTTGGCCAAATTTCAAAAACGCTATGGCCTAAAGAGCTTTTCGGTGCATGGAGTAGCTGCATCTACAGATACAGCTGCAGTAGAAGAATATGTGAACAACGACTTCAAAAAAATTATCTCTCAAGGGAGATGCTAAAGCCCCGGGATTTAAAGTGCACAAAGACCGCGTTACCCTCATTGTGTGCAGGAATGCTGTGGGCTTCATCTTAAAGCTCTGGGTTATCTACAAGTCTAAGAACCCTAGGGCTTTGAAGAGTAAGAATAAGAATCTGCTGCCAGTGTATTGGATGCACAACCCTAAGGCCTGGATCACGAAAAGCCTCACATCGGACTGGTTTCACCAATGCTTTATCCGTTAAGTCAAAATTTATCTTGCGGAAAAAGGCCTTGAATTTAAAGTCCTTCTTATGATGGATTATGCTGGTGGCAACGCAACTGATGTCAAATATGATGGTGTTCAATTAGAGTTCCTGCCACTGAATACGACATCACTGATTCAGCCTATGGATCAAGGCGTTAGTCGTGTGTTCAAGGGCCTCTACACACGAAAAGCCCTGGCGACCCTGCTTGAATCAATGGATTCGGTCAAAGAATTGTCACTGAAGACTTACTGGTGTAACTACACGATTGCTACATGCCTTCAAAATATTCAAAATGCAATCAAAGAGATGAAGCCGGCCACAATCAATGCCAGCTGGAAGAAACTGTGGCCGGAAGTCATCTATGACTACAAGGGATTTGCTCCTGACGAAGTCCATAAGTCGGCAGTTGCGAATCTGTGAAGTTGGCTGCATTTCTAGGAGGAGAAGGCTTTAAAGATATGACTCACGATGACATGAATGAACTGATCGACTGCCACTTGCAGCCTTTGACTGATGAAGACTTGGAGGAACTTACAAAATCAGCGAGCAAAGAAGAGGAAGAAGAACAACCAGAGGAAACGCACGAAGAAATCGAAGAACCTGGCCTTTCACTCGAACATCTGGCAGCCATGTCTGAACATGTGAAAGCAGTCCAACAACTCTCGCATGAACATGACGATGAAATGGTTCGTTCGGTGAACTTCTGCAATCTTCTCGACGATGCCATGATTCCTTACAAGACCATCTTCCAACAAAAGAGGAAACAGCAACAGCAACTCCCCATTACCATGTTTTTCTCTCGCAAAAAGCAGCCGTAAAGCTGTCATTGGCTGCGGAATAATTTCCTCTGGAGTCTGCACACATCATCATCGCCTCATTCACGGTAAGTTTACCTATCACGTTCATATAAATTTACGCTTGCATGCTGTTATTTATAAAGTAAAAGGGTGGTTCTTTAACAGTGCAGGGAGGGTTTATACAGTAAGGGTAAAACTAAATGTAAAATACCTATGTATATGAGTATATCACGTCATCACCTCTTCCATGTTAACTTTACCTATCACTTTCATATAAATGTACACTTGCACGCTGTTATTAATAAAGTAAAGGGTGGTTTTTTAACAGTGCTGGGAGGGTTTATACAGTAAAGGGAAAAATAAATGTAAAATACCTATGTATATATTGTGATCGTACTTAGCGGATTTTCACTTATCGCGGTCGGTCCCGGAACCGAACCCCCTAGATAAAGGAGGGATCACTGTAAAGTGTTTGAAGAGATGGATGTGTATAACTGGGAAGTGGTAAAATAGTGTTAAGTATAAGATAGATATGAGTGGCACAGTGTGTAGTAGAAATTTATGTACTGTATTGACTTTGAGGCATCAGTGTATAAACCTGAAAATTTTGTTATCATACAATACTGGAGGCAGTGAGAAGGAATGTGACCATTATTCTCGAGGTTTTCCTTCTTGGGACAATAACACTGCAGAGAATTATTTTAAGGTTGCTAATAATCGGCTAACAGCATCTGCATGTAACAAAGATGTTTCTCATCCATTTGGAAAATTTCTAGTCATCTAACTAATAGCTTTTTATGTGCATGACTTGATAGGGTGGACAATTTTGCATTAACTACCATTACATAGTCTTGTAAACCAACCCTAAGTCTTAGTCATGTAATACTAATATAGTCTTTAGATATAGCTCCATATTTAGTTAACATATAAATATGTATAATGCACAGTGAAAATTGCATGTATATACAGAGGATCCCCAATTCATGACAGGGTTCAGTTCCTGACAGCTGTCGTAACCTGAAAATCCTCGTAAGTCAGAAAACACGTAAATTCGAAACTTGGTTCCCCACTAATGTTAAAGATAAATACTTTAAAACACAGAAAAGTACTCTTTAAGTTCTTAATCTAGGACATAAAGAGTGTCCGAGTACTTTATCCTTAAAGATTGTTGCCATGGTCGAACGAGCTACTCCCGGTGAGCGGTCAATGTTTGTGGCATTTTCTCCCTCTTGTGATCGTTTTACTATTTCAGCGTTGAAGTTCCTTGGTGATGGCTTTTCTTTTCTTCGCAGCATCAGAAATATCACCACTAAGCTTAGGAGGCATAGTAAGGTCAATAACGAGCAAACACAATCAAAACCAACGAGAGAGCAGATGAGGACACTAACAATATGGCGGGCAAGAGTAAACTGAGCAGTGGTTCTTCTTCCTCTTGTAATGTCATGTGATGACGTATTCTTTCGCAGTGCTCAACAAACTATTTTGCTTAAAATCATATTTATGGCTATGTGTTTTGTAATTTTTTAAATAATCGTTCAATATAACCAAATGCATAAACAAATAAATAGAGCCATTAACTTTATGTATTCGAATACAGCTATGCTGCTGGCTGTGTATTCGTTCACCACGTTCACAAACTCTTCGAAGCACACAGTTTGAATTTACCACACAAGCCAGGTAGGTCAAAAAACCCATTTCCTAATAATTTATTAATAATTTATTGGCCTCTGTCGTAACTCTTAGGTTCTAAAATTGGGGACCCCTGTATCATGATGCATACATTTTATAACCTCTTTTGCGACGGTATTTACTATAAGTATATTCTTCTTCTCATACATTGAAGAGAAGCATACTCTTTGCTCAATATATTGCTATTTATCCAAGTTGTACACTTGACTGAATAAATAAACTTTGTTGAACATAAATTGTTTGAGAATGATATACTAGTCTCATACAAATTATTCAGTATTTCTGCTGTTTTAAAATATTAAATGGGTACATACACAACATTTCTGTCTGCCTGCCACGTAAATAACATCTCTGCCATGTTTAGCATTGAAATCAACCGATCAAATAAATTCTCATGCTTATTTGATAGTGCTCACACACTTGGAGGTAAAACTGAAACACAAAAATCCACTTAAAGGAAGTATGTTACACCATTTATTTATTTTACCACTTAACAGAGTACACTAAGGTGAACACTGCTTATGAACTAATCAATTAATCACAGGTATTTTTATTTTCCAAAGAGAGTATTGGAATAATGATATAACAACTATGCTATGCAGAGTGTGAGAGAACAAACTAAATCCTTGGCTTATATAGATGGGTTTGCTGTCAGTGGGGCTGTTTTTTTTCTATTCCTAGAGGTTCATGCTCGTTTTTTTATCCTTTACTGATTTCTTTTGTTCTGTGTTATTTTCTTGAAGGGATTTCTGTGCTAGATGTATATACAGTTCAGAGTGACATATATTTTATCTACAATAAGATGTATAGAGTGTTATTATATAAACAATGTAACTTATATTATATATATATATATATATATATATATATATATATATATATATATATATATATATATATATATATATATATATATATATATATATATATATATATATATATATATATATATATATATATATATATATATACTGTATATATATATATATATATATATATATATATATATATATATATATATATATATATATATATATATATATATATATATATATATATATATATATATATATATATATATATATATATATATATATTCAGATAAAAATAATGAGAATGTAGTGGTAAAATGAAATATAACCCAGGCTTTTCATGATGCAATGTAAGGGATGTGTTGATTTTGTAAGAAAAAATAAGAGGAAAGATAAATTGAAGTTACACAATAAATATAATAATTAGGTCCTTAAGAAACTGGAAGAGAGTGAAGTGCCTAGTACTGTACATGGGCGTTTGCACTATACATTTACTATTTATTTGTAATAACTACGCTATCTTACTGAATCTTGATGCAACTACTTCACCTTGCATCACTTAATGATTTAGTCCATTACTTGTAATGCACAAGACTACATACATAAAGACTGGAGTGCGTCTTTTTACCTTACTATGTAATTAGTTATTAAAGTCTCTTGCTTGACCTTCATACTTTTTATTGAAAAATTTTAGTTTTCTTGATGGATTACTGTGTGTGGCTTTGAATAAATATTTTGACTTGGGTAGTGCTGCTTCCTAATTTTAGTTTTTGTTTTGTGACAGTAATAGACCTCTTGGGAAGAAGTTGCCTAATGAAAGTTTCAATGACCTCCTTGTGTCTTCTTTACTGGATAACATGTTATTTTCATAGGAGAATATTTTGTCGCATTGAGTAATTCTCTAATATCATATTTTTTTATACTCACTCACTTTAGTGGTTTACAGAGTGCTCTGGTTTTCTGTTCCTGACAGCTATGTCTTTCCTTCAGGATCTTACCTCTGTACTTTAAAATACAAAGTTAGACAAGAATGATTCCTTTTTTTAATTAAATCAGGTTTTGGTTCCCAGGGATGGTCACCACATCCTATGAGAATTCTTTCATAATACATTCGCACTTCTTCATGGTTTGTTGATTACACTGCTTAAAGCTACTCTGTTGGGAATGTCTGCTTTTTAGTGTATACTCTTGAAAATATCTACTTGTTGATGAGTGAACTGAGGAATGCATTCAGTAACATAAGGTATTTAGGGTATGCTTTTATGGGTATGCTGTTTATGATAATATTTCAATTCCAGAGTATTCTACTTATTAGTGTAGAATTAGTTATTAAATAATCATATTGATAAAATAAGAACATAGTAACAGGATCTAGAAGCTCTTATTAAGTGAGAACTGTATTTGGGATATAACTTCTTTATCTCATCATGTAAGTCCTCCTTTTGTAAACAATTCTTGAATTTTGTGTCACAATTAATTCCTATTCGGATGGGGGTGAACAGGACTAATTGGAGTTAGGGGGATTAAACTTGGATGCCCTTTCTAACGCCTTGTATTAGTGCGATGGCAGTCTAGTGAAACCTAAGAATTGGGAACATAGTGTTCAGGAATTTTGCAGCACTGAAACTATCCAATAAAGCATAAAACACACTTAAAATGTTTTCTGACTCTAATGCAGTGTTTGCAGTTTTACTGTATATGTAATTTACTTGTATTTCTAGTTGGTAAAATTCAGAGTATGATGAAAACACTAAGTGATCATATCTCTTACTAAAAGAAATAAGAGGTCCTGCAGTAGATCCAAAATTCTCAAAAATACAGAAATTCTTGTTGGTAAAATTCAGAGTATGATGAAAACACTAAATGATCATATCTCTTACTAAAAGAAATAAGAGGTCCTGTGGTAGATCCAAAATTCTCAATGATACAGAAATTTGATAATGCACTAGTATGGTTATAGTCACAAGCAAACGTCAGTATAATGCAATGCCCTCTATTAGGCTGTTTAGAATTATCTTCATATATCCTTAACACACTCGTTAATCACTACAATTACAGTGACATTTTTGTTTGGGTTTGAATGCCACACTGAGTACTTATTTATGAGTGCATCTGTGTGTTTGAAAAAGTTCTATAAGTATTAAGTATGAAGATCTTTAGAGATGATCTTTGAAATTACAAGTCAAGTCAGCTGATTGGTTTCACTAGTTATATTATTATAACTAATGAAGTTTCCCAGGCTCCTCAACTCTTTAGAGGTAGATTTGTCATATTCGAACCAGTTTGTGGCTTTCCTTTCCTTCATTATGATGGTAGGCAAGGGATGGATTTTCCTTAAATTTTGACTGCCTTTTTGTATTGTTTTGCGTCAGTCTTATTATTCCTTTTTATTTGCAAGTTCCTTATCATTCAATGAGAATAATAGTTTCAAGATATTTTCTACTATTATTTTGTCTGCCCTTTTGTATTTGTTTTCTTCCTCTGAAACTAGTTTCTCATTGATGAATATGATAGGTAAGGGATGTCTTCCCATTTATAGTTGTCATTTTTTTTTATACAGTATTTTCTTTCCTCATTAAATTTTTTTCTTTCATACAGAATTGTAGGCAAAATGTATCTATTTTTTTAAGATTGCCTGCTTCTTTGCAGTTCTTTTACTTATTTGCAACTTTTTACCCTCTTTTGTAAATGATATGATAGTTAAGGGATTCCTTTTCCTGTATTTCTTGTACTTATATGCATCTTCACTCGCCTTGATCAGGAATGACAGATAAAGTATGTATTTTTCCTATAAGTTGGTCTACCTTCATGTATTTCATTTCTTCAGATGCAGCTTCTTATCCTTCATTTGGAATGGAAGTTGAGACACGTTTCTTCATCATATGTCTATGTTGTCACATTCCATATATACATTTGTAACTCATTCCCTGATGTTGAAGAGATGTGTTTTTATTGAACGTTGTCTGCCTTTTTATATTCCTTTTTCATCATTTGCATCTTTTTGTTCCTGCTGAGCTATGGTAATTATGTGATCTCTTGTCCTCAAATGTTGTCTGTCATTTTTTTCCATTTTATTCATTTGCAACTTCACCACCCAAGTACATCTCCAAGCCTGGGATAAAGATTATTCGCCTCACAACCTGGGAAGTAAAAAGATTAACATATCATTAGACATAATCTTACCTATTAAAGATGGCTTTGTTTATATTCGATAAGGAACACTTGTCTTTTTTTGACAGCATTGTGGAAAATATACAAAATCCTAAATATTATTGCATTGCATAGAGCAAGCAGCTTGACTTGAGGTGAATGGAAGGGAGCAAAACAAGATTGTTATATACAGTACCTGCAAACAGTAAAATAATTGAGGCAAACACCTGTTTGCTTACACTTAGTAATGTGCTTTTATGTTGGTTTTACAATAAAGATACCCTAAAATCATGTGTATTTTTTTTTTTAGAATGGGTGTACTGGGAATGTTATCATTTTATTTAAAATGAGAGGAACGGGAAATGCATTTTTGCTCTAATCAAAGCCCAAGCTTGTGAAAATACTATTCTCTAATAGACACACAATAATATACTTTAGAGCCTTTAAATTTCAAGTGGCAGGCAAAGAGATGTCATACAACCCGCCTGGAGTTGGTGAGCTTGAGATCTACTTGGGTGCTATACCCTCTGCTCTTGCACATGTATTAATAGCTATTTCATCAGTAAATATGATAGGTAGCTTCCAAACACACATAACCACCATGAGGATTTTAGATTAGTTTCTTTTACAATGTCTTCTGGTGAACATTTTACATGGTATCTCTTATTATCTTAACAAGAATACATATTATTATTGTTTTCCAGTATGCTTTTGGATGATATTCTTAAATTATTCAAGAAGATTTACACTCCTTGGAACTTTCCACAATTTACGCCTAGTTTGCTTTTTATGTGTGTTTATAATCTGCGAAATTGGAATAATGCCCCTAAAAAATAATGGTAAAAAAATCCGAAATTTGCAAATAACGCCTATGCAAAAAAATTAAATTATTATTTTTTTTTCATTTTAGTAAATAATCGAGGCACTTTACCGCCATGCTCCTCCTCTTCTACCACTTAATGCAATCGAATATTATGAAGATAATGGAAAAGATGCATTAAGAACAAACAGCAAACAAACTTGCAATATAATATCATCAGGGAAATAGCCTGCGAGGGTGCATCAGCTGATATGGAGGAGGCAAAACGTTTGTAGATAGAGGTTTGTTCTCCCGCTTACTCCTCTTCTACCGCTTAATGCTATCGAATATTATGAAGAGAATTAGAAAAAAAGCATTAAGAACAAACAGCAAACAAACTTGCGATATAATATCATCAGGGAAATAGCCTGCGAGGGTGCATCAGCTGATATGGAGGAGGCAAAACGTTTGCAGATAGAAGTTTGTTCTCCCGCTTACTCCTCCTCTTCTACTGCTTAATGCTATCGAATAGTATGAAGAGAATTGAAAAAAAGCATTAAGAACAAACAGCAAACAAACTTGCGATATAATATCATCAGGGAAATAGCGTGCGAGGGTGCATCAGCTGATATGGAGGATGCAAAACGTTTGCAGATAGAGGTTTGTTCTCCCGCTTACTCCTCCTCTTCTACTGCTTAATGCTATCGAATATTATGAAGAGAATTGAAAAAAAGCATTAAGAACAAACAGCAAACAAACTTGCGATATAATATCATCAGGGAAATAGCGTGCGAGGGTGCATCAGCTGATACAGAAGCCGCAAAACGTTTGCAGATAGAGGTTCGTTCTCCTGCATCCTCCTCCTCTTCTACTGCTTAATGCGATCGAATATTATGAAGAGAATCGAAAAAAAGCATTCAGAACAAACAGCAAACAAACTTTCAATATAATATCATCAGGGAAATAGCGTGCGAGGGTGTATCAGCTGATACGGAAGCGGGAAAACGTTTGCAGATAGAGGTTCGTTCTCCCGCATCCTCCTCCTCTTCCACCGCTTAATATGATTGAATATTATGAAGAGAATTGAAGAAATGCATTAAGAACAAAAAGCAAACAAACTTTCGATATAATATCGTCAGGGAAATAGCGTGCGAGGGTGCATCAGCTGATACGGAGGCGGAAAAACGTTTGCATCCTCATGCTCACTGCCACCATGCACGTCCCAGTGTATACCTGTTGCCCACCACATAATAGAGTGCATTAATTTGTTTACTGTACAGTAAATCTGTATATCTTTTATACCGTACACTATTTATATGTTAATATAAATAACTACAGGTCTTTCTGCTTGTTATGTACTTATAAAATATGTTTTACTTATCTTATATCTTTGGTATAGTGTGTCTGTGTACGGTTGTGAAACGAATTTATTTCCATTATCATTGTTTCTTATGGAAAATTACTCGTTTCAGTATGCGAAAATTACAATACGCGGCACTTCTGAGAACTTATCTTCGCATTATTCTAAGAACTAGGTATATATATATATATATATATATATATATATATATATATATATATATATATATATATATATATATATATATATATATATATATATATATATATATTATTTTTTTTTTTTATGTGTGTATTCATTTCTCAGATCATACTGTGGCTTAAATGAAATAGCATCTTCACATGCTCTGGCTTTGATGATGACAAAATTTCAAGTCCTGCAGCTCTCAAATACTAAATACAAGTTATAGGCCTTTGATATTTTTAATCTGTCTCGCCACTTGAAATGTTCAGCATATAATCATTGCTGTCAAAATTTTTGAAGAAACATGAGAGAGTCGAATAAACTTATAATCATTTATCATTGTACCACACAAAGGGGCAGATACTTAACTGTACTTAGCTCTACTGAAGAATATACAGTAATGTTGTATATGGAAGGTAAAGAGAAATGTTGGATTAATGTAACTAGTGCACTTGTATTTTAGTAACTAACACACTTTAGATTTGAAAGCATGTTTGTTGTTGTTTGCAGTTTTGTATCACTTTAAATCCATTATAGGGGGTGGAAAGAGATTGGTTTGAGATGGGGAATTATTACTGGGTGCCCTTCCTAATATCCCTTCGGGGCCTCAAACGACGCTTTGTCACTTTCTAAGTTGAGCGCATTAACTACTGCACTACGAAGGTCCCTTGTTTTGAATGCATTTATTGTACTGAAAGGAATTAGAATGATGCAAATGGAAGTAGGTACAAGTACTGTGATTAGGTGAGTGAAAGTCTTGGTTGAGAACCAGACATCTGTAGCATAATGGATATAGTACTCGGCTTGCGCCAGGAGGTCCCATTTTCGATTCCTCAAGGTAGATGATCTAATATTTTTTTTGTTTGAACTACGAAGGCATTAAAAGGAAAAGGGGCCGAGAATGCACCTTTACATGTATGGCATAAGTGATGGAACAACATCTATACTATCTCAGGTTAGATAATTGTATAATTGCCACTCTGCAACTCTAGTTTTAAAAAATAAGTATAGATAGACAACAGTATATAAATATATGAACAGATAAAATACATATGATATGCAGCATAGAACTTCGTAGTACTACATGTGGAAAAGCTTTACAAAATTGTCATTGCAAATTATATTTATTTGTAGCTTTGAAGAAAAAGGGAGTATCTGGGTTAGATATCTTACATGTGTAATCCTGATGCTATGCATGGAAATAAAAAAGGAAAAAGTATATAATATATGTAAAATCACAGAATAACACCATATGTTAATTTAAGAAGTACACAATTAGTAGTATTATTTGCATTCTTCATAGAAATATATTTATCTGATATATCTCTTAATGTGCAGCAGCATATAGCTTCAGTTTTCCATAAAATGCTCGAAATTATTTAGTTTTATTGGTAAGTTTGTCTTTTGAATTAAGTGGATTCATTTGTCTCTTTCATCCATATAATCTTTCATGTATATACCTATGTACTGTACAATTTATGATACATTCACATATAATATATACTTGAGACTGTACGTCACAGCAGGTTGAAAGATTATTACAGTATACAATTGTCCCTCATCTTACAGAGTTTTGAAAAGTGCAGGTTTGACAATGCACAGTTGCAAATAATATAAAGAAAAGTAGAATTTCATAAAATTTCACCCTCCAAATACATTATAGCAACTACAGTACTGTTTTTGCAGAGATTTTTGAATGGCATTTAGCAAAGTTTAAATACAGTGTAGCAAACTATGCATAATTAAATATATACAGGTGGTAGGGAATATAATATGCCAAGTTTGGACAATTTATTTGAAGGTTTTGACTATAGGCAATTTTTTCCTCACGTGGGAAGTGGTGGAACCAATTAACAGCATAAGATGAGGGACAATAGTATGCTGTAATTCCTTGCCATATATTGTGCATTTGTTCAAGAACTTGCGAATTAAGTAGGAAAAACCTTCAAAATAGACCTATAAAATCTTTAAAAATGACCTATACCCCAATAAACCCCCCCTATAAGCAACCCCATAAAGTCGCTAACACTGTAACGTGTGATAGGTCAACATTTAACTGTTTTTTTTTAATAATACACAGTATGTCTACATCTTAATTGATGCCAATAGAAAAAAATTGATGAGTTAAAGACAAATATCCCATGTATACCTTTAAAAATTACTTACGCCCTTGTACACTTGTACTCTCATACTGAACGCACTATTTATAAAAATAATTTAAGCTTTAGAATAATTTCATATACAATATTTTTACATAATTTTTTTTATTGTTTTTAGATTTTTTACTTATCTTGGTTTGTAATATTTACTGGCAGACTGACGTTAGTCGAATATAATGTTTTCCTATTATTATTAGCAAAAACTAATGTAAAATTAAGATTGACATAAATCAAAGCGTCGTAATGTGAGGTATTACTGCATTTTCATCCATCACATTCAACCATGGATGCAGACGTACATGTATTCATGTGCAATGTACAATTTTATTGCGGGAATATTAAAAAAAGGATTTACCTCATAGCAAATTAACAGAAAAAAGACGAAAGACTTATGGCTGTAACAAGAGCCACCATCTGAGCTCTCCTCTCCTGCGGTGTCAGTCCAAAAGTTTCCGACGCACCATCTGATATGGCGGAATTTTCTGTTGGAAAGAGAAAGGGTAAAGTAATTTTCCATCATAGTGAAACGAAGCCATTATTAATGCCATATCCAGTTGTCTTAGAATTGTAATAAAGTCATGTTCAGTATATGATAATAAAGCTTTTAACACCAGATTATGTCAAATAATGCAAATAAATGGCATTTTATATCATTTTATAATTAAGAACTGTTCATTTTTATACAAAATAGGTTATTTTTGTATGAGGATAACTATTTGGCATGCGGGTATATTTTTAATTTACTACTTTTGAACCATGTGTATATATGTTATAATTAAATAACTCTGGTAGTTCTTGCAATGAGCCATTCTTTGCATAACATCTTTATATGGTACTGTGACATATTGGACTAAGCAATTAGAGCTAATATATAAATTAACGAAAAAATCTGTAAAGTAATTTCCTGAAATTTTTACATTATATTCTTATCTTTATGAATTGATAAAGATTTAGATGCTTTACTTTTTATGAATAGACATAATTGATATGATAAAAGTCATAATTGTCTTTAATAATTTTTTCAGTCCTATAAGAATACTTTTCTTGATACACAAAAACAGTGGTTACCAAACAGATTTAGCTAAATAAATGTTTAAGATATAAGATTTAGGATATGATATTTATTTTACATTTGGATATCATTCAGAAAAATAATATAGTATGAAGAACAAAGTTTTATAAGAATCCTACCTTGTGATAAGACTTTTTCTTTATAAATGGCTTTCATAATTTTGTAAATAGAAAATGTAGAACAGAATTGTATATGAAGCCTACCTGACAGAGTGCTTTCACAGATTTGCATGTGATGGCATAAAAACCAATACTAAAGAAGTATGAAATAAAAATAATAATAAGCAGTAGAATAGAGAGATAAAGAATACCCATTGCTAAAGAATCTATGGAAGTATTGAAATACCTTGAGAAAAATTTTCCCTTCTTTTTTTCTCACAGTGTGGAAGGCAAGAGTGCAATGACTTAGAACTTAGGAATCTATGCCTCTGGCTATAACTAATTTACCAAACTCTATCTAGGAAGTTAGGTTTCTAGATATGGCTTAGGAAATTCTTTGTATATTGAAAAAAGCAAGTTTTTCCTGGGTTGATAGTTCACTCCAGCAGATCACATCTGTGTACCGAAGGCTCGGTGAATCTCATTTTAAACCTTTTTATTTAAACGTTACTTCATTCTAACAAACGGAGTATATCATATTTGACTTGCCGTACTTAATACCGCTATCCTGTACAGTTTCTGAAATATATGTTATTCTACCCTGGAATAGAAATATGCATATCCATGTCAGTTAGTCTTTAACTTACGACCTATGTGACTCGCCACTGTTTGACTTTATGGCCATAAAGTCAAAGAGAGTTAATTAATTAATTGAATGGCTTTCATCTTGTATCTGTTTGTGTCTTAGCTGTTTAAAGATCAAAACATGATAATAAATATTATAGTAATAATGATAATAGTAATAATAATGCTGAAAAAAAAACTGTGGAAAATCAGCAACAACCTGAATATATCTGAATGACACTGCAAATTGAAAGTGTATGTTTGCAATAGGAAATGTAATTTCTTAAAAATTACAAGGAGCATAAGTCCTATAGCCTGTAAGATTGAAGCTATGATGACATCAGTATGAGTTTAAGTAATTTTTACTGTCATATTGAGACTATAAATCCTTGTGTAGTATCAGTAGTTATACACCATCCTACAATTTTGCCTCGTATAGAGTATCAGATATATTTATTTATGTATTTATTCACTTATTGGTTTATTTACTATATTTTACTGTTTTCTGTCTTAGACAAGCCCTTCTGTTAAATATAGTAAGCTGGGCATATTTTTTTTTTTTATATTGATATTAACCACTCATTAATTTTACAAGTTTCACAATTTTACATTCCCTCAAAAATGGCGCACATCCTCAATTTTTTTGAATTATTTGTATTACTTTAAGATTGTGAAAAAAGCAATGTATACTTAGAAATTAATCCTATGAGAATATATACTAAGTGAATTCCTATAGATATCTTAATACTATATTGATAAAGTATATAGGTAGTCAAAGGTATCAGGGATCTAGAAGGGGATATTGGCAGTGGGTTTCTTCATAGGAGTATACCACTACCTGCAGCTGAAGGAGTTTCTTTGCTTTTGAATATCTCCTCTTCCTGCACCTCCAATAGGGTGTCGTCAATTTCAACGTTACTGATTGGAGACTCAACAGTTACGGCATCCTCTTCAGAAAGAGGTGGCGCTTGCGATTCTGTGACACCTCCCGCTTCTGAAACTACGTCCAGATATTGATCGTTGTTTGGAATTAATTCCTCCTTCTTCTGGAGAAGGTCTTCGGGAGGGTCTGTCGTGCCAACTATAGGAAACAAATGAGTCATGCGGTACACAGAACATATAATGTGCAACAAGGAATTTTTCAGTTGAACATGCAAGATTTCATGGATGACATTGCCTTTAATATTAAGGTTATCAAGACACTCTGATTATTGCACATTGAGGCCTATGCAGTGGAACATTTTCATACGTATAAAAATGACAAACTACACAATCATGCAAAAATCAAAGCAAGGTTGTACTGTATAAAATCTTGTGGCAAAGCCCAAAAGTGTAACTTGCATCACATATAACTGAGGATTATCATGAAATTTAGGGATCCTTGTGCTGCAGTCTATGTTTTTTTATTGGGATTAAGAAATATATTTATTGGAAGTGAAATATGGTCATACTTTACTTAAACAAATTAGTAATCTTCTTTCCATGCGATATTACACTACTTTAAAATTTCTCTGCAGATTTGAGTTGGTTAATGCTGACTTAGAAAATGACTTTGTATAACAGACTTAAGGTTTTTACTATTTGAATAATACAATACAGTAGTAGATGGTCATGCTGTCAGTGTATTGAACAATATATATAATGTAGTAAGGGTATGCATGTTGCACATTGAAATAATTTAAAATACATTTCATTAACTCGTTTTGAATTATAGTCACACAATGAATGAGGAGTTGATAGGCACGGAGGTTGGCAAGAGAGGGGCAGAATAGCATTTTTCCATTGTGAAAAACTAAAAGATCAAAGGGATAAGGACGGATTGATATCACATTACTCTCTAGTATTAATAGTTTTTCACGTAGTTTAGATAGTTTAATGCTGAATAATAACAGCATTCAGCCTAAGCTTTTGTTGATAGCAGTGGTAAACTTAAAGTTTTGACTTTAATGCTTTAGATACACCAATAAATGCATAGACTTATTTAAAAAGCAATAAATATGATGGACAAAACCAAACTATTCTTTTTGGTTGGTGTATGACTGAAATTCATACATGTTATATATTTATCCAAGTTAAATGAATTATTAATTTATTCCCTGATTTTTTTCCTATTTAATAAGTCAATTTGTTTTGAGGTTTTAAAGTTAGAAGTTGTTCAAGTAGGAATTCAGATGGCGATGAAAAATTCTTATTTGAATATTTTCAGCATTACTGTACTCCTTTACGGCGTAATATTGTCAAATTTTTTAAATAATTAAAACTTGTTACTCTCGTTGCTAGAGTGAATGATCATTCAGTGATGAAAGTTGAATCTGCAGATTGTAGTAGCAATGTAATCCAGAGTGAGGGAATTTTTTAGTAAAAATTTTATGAATATGTTAGTGGTTTCAAATACTGATTTCTATTAGAGTTGTTGCTTGGCTGATACTGATGTCAAGACTTACTGACTTGTCGTTTCTTATTAATTTAATTAATAGCACCGTATCAGTCAGGGATCGCGATGTCGCACTGCTTAGAGCTATCATCTCGTGAAGTGACAGACCCACGATCGAGCCCACCACAGGGCATTAGGAAGGGCATCCAGCCCTAATATCCCACCCCCATAATGGGGATTACTAGTTATATAAAATGGCAGAACAAATAATTCCATAATCTGTAAAGTTGGAGGATTGTGTGCTAAGCTCCAGAAACATTATTGTATTTGGAATCTGTTTTAATACTTTTCCTTTTATTCTTTGTCCTCTTAGATACTGGCAGTTTTCTTGTTAGTTCCCCCTTTAGTATTACAGCTGGTAGAAGTCAGTGTACTTTTGACACCTGCCCATTAGGACAGTTGGCCCTTTGAGCACTGGCCCATAAAGACAATTGCCCCTTCAGTACTTAGTGATAGGTGCTGCTGGAGTGTGATTCCTACCTCTTAAGATATAGTTTACCATTAATTAGTTTCCTAACGCTACTCTATCTAATGTCCCCAAACGGAACCTCGGCCTACACAGCCGAAGCCTAACTTAATCTAACGCAAACTACCCTAACCAAACTAAACCTATTCTTACCTAATCTGAACACAGCCAAACCTAATTAGACACAACCTTGCTTGACCAAATCTAACCTAACCTAAACTGACCCTGCCTAACGTACCCTGACACTTGAATAATATCAAGTGGCAATTTGCATTAACAGTTAAGGGCTATTGTCCGTAGCCAATATATATATATATATATATATATATATATATATATATATATATATATATATATATTTCTTCATTTGTGTTATCCTCTTCATTGATTAATATTAATGTGCATGCTTTGACGTGCTTGGGGTGTATGTGCATGGATAGGGTGCTAAGAGGAATTACATTAATATACGGACTTGTGAACACTAATATTTTCTGTATTGAATGTAGGGCCATGCATTGCTAACACGTGTTTTTTTTTTTTTTACACCTGTAATTTCACTGAAATAGCTTGCATATATATATATATATATATATATATATATATATATATATATATATATATATATATAGATAGATAGATAGATAGATAGAAAGGTATAGATATAATTTTTTTTCGAATATTTAAATGTATAATAATTTACAGTGAAAATATTTTAGTTATCCATAAAACCCGTTTTCTGTTATTGTATTTGAAATTACAGAAAACGGATAGTTTGTCTTCTATGCATTCTTGAAATGAGTTTTCCCTCTATATTATTTATTTCAATTACTTATATTAGCTTCCTATAATTTTTATGTAATTTTTTAAGTTTCTGTTCAGAAATTATCAAATAATATATATTATTTTAATTTGAAAGTCATATGTAGATTATTTATGGACTTATACGTGGGTTTTTATGAGTTAATTAGTATCCAAGGAAATTTCTCTGTTTATATGGGGGATGGGACTCGATATTATTGAAATTTTTCTTATTGATATAATGAGATTTTGGCTTTTCATTTAGAAACAAAATTACTATATAAAAGATTTTCAGAAATGGTTTATATATATATATATATATATATATATATATATATATATATATATATATATATATATATATATATATATATATATATATATATATATTACATAGAACACACACAGAAGTTTTAGATGAGTGGAGTATCAGTGTAAGAGGTATTTAAAATTAGCCAGAACTACTGCCATGTTAGAATTTTCACATGGGAAGATGTTCACAGAAATTGCAAGGAATAGATGTTACTCTATATTATTGAAAGATTTGATATCTGATATATCCAAAGTTAGATAATCTATATTACTGTTGAAGCTTTATTTATTTTCTTTGCTTCATTTTAAAACAAAAGTCCGTATTAATATCTTACTTTTAAACTACTTTTAAAAGTACAGCAGTTAAACCATCAATATCCAAAACATTAAATGCAACAACGCCTAATTAAGATGTATTCTTCAGACCGTTAAAAAACAATGGCAACGGTTAAAGTGATGCAGGTTAATATATTTGATGGAAATTGCCCATTTTAAATAAAATTTTCAATTAAATTATTTCTCCTCGACCCGCGCGAAGATCTCCCCTCACCTGGGTCGTACGTCGTGAACGCGAACGTTTCGTTGACGTCGCTGGAACCGAACTCGTTCTTGGCGGAGATCTGGACGTAGTAAGTGGCTCCGGGTTTCAGGTCGGTGAAAGTGTGGCTCTTCGAATGATAAAATGATGATGATGTGGTTCCTGGAACAGTAAAATTAACCCACTGCTCAGCGGCATCAGTCTCCTGTATCAGGATAAAAAGACTTTATTATAATCGTGCGCGTTTTTGTGGTGAATTAGCTATATATATATATATATATATATATATATATATATATATATATATATATATATATATATATATATATATATATATATATATATATATATATATATATATATATATATATATATATAATGGGGAATGTTTATTATAACCAAGACTGCAAAATCAATGCCTCTATGTATCTCTTTTGCAGAAACAAATTGCATTGGAAGAGCTTCTATCGGGGGCAAGGAGCTGTTTCTCCCAACACGATTCTAAGCCAAAATTTCTTTCGTATCTGGGTATAGCAGTCAAGTAACTTTAACGATGCTAATTATTTCTTTAAAAGGACTTCAGCAAGTTTAATTTTTGCCAGTCTTAAATAGAATATATATTCCTCTCCTTTGTAATGTTCCAAATACATTTTTATCATCTGTAATATATATATATATATATATATATATATATATATATATATATATATATATATATATATATATATATATATATATATATATATATATATATTATATATATGAATAATTTTTACCCCTACCGGAACTTGAAGCTAGGGCATACAATTACTATCCGGTGTAGTTGGTAGCGCCTTGGCATAGTAATTATATGTCCTAAGTTCAAGTCCTGGTGGGGGTAAAAATGATTAACATATGGTAATGTGCTTATTTGATATATATATATATATATATATATATATATATATATATATATATATATATATATATATATATATATATATATATATATATATATATATATATATATATATATAAAGCAGAACTCTTATCAGGGTAACTCCTTTATATATTGAAAAAAAAGGTTATATTAATTATTAAATTAGTAATGGATGGCAACTCCTTTGAAAATAACTAAATGAAATCAAGAGACATGCTGCAATTAGCTGTTTAAAGGGCGGAAACTTTACCAGTTAGAATGTTATGTTAGAGAGGTTACAAAATGCAAGGCAGCTTTATTTATTTATTTATTTTTATTATTTATTTATTGGTATGACTTTGGATATAATATTACTCGACGATAGGGTTACTAGGTTTGTCCTTTTTTCTTCATATTTATTTGTTTGTAATGATGAGTCTCCTTTTATGCGTAAGCTATGGCAATCCTGGTTCAGAATACCGTATTATCAGGGTTACCAGACGTTCGAGTATAAGAAAGGACAGATTCACTATAAAAAGGACATATATGGAGGAAAAAGGACAACTTGGCGGGTGTATTAGGTATCAGATATATACTAGTATTTCTAATTTTGCTTGTCTGCGTTGGCATTGAAATCTCCCATGGATTTTTAATTACGAGCTTCCATCTTGGTCATTTTCATTTGGGATTGTATAAATTCCTATTTTTGGCTAGTACAGTGGTAACGCGCTGGCCTCGCATTCGCGAGGTCGACAGATCGGTTCCCGTTCATTACCGAGAGTTTAAGCAGTTTACTGGGAAGGTTACTGCTGTGGCTTAACATCACAGTGGGGGGTTGGGGCTTGCACCGGCTGACACCCGCCAGAGCAGGGGCGATACCTCTGATAGAAGGGCTAAAACCGCAAACTTTAACTTTAACTTTTAATTATCCTGATCTCGACGCGAAATGAAGATAATATTGGAAAACAGTAGAGATATTTTCGCCAATTGACATGCAAATGTGCGCAAATATAATGAAGACAAACTAATATCTCTCTCTCTCTCTCTCTCTCTCTCTCTCTCTCTCTCTCTCTCTCTCTCTCTCTCCTCTCTCTCTCTCTCTCTCTCTCTCTCTCTCTCTCTCTCTCCTACTTGAATGTTTTTTCTTTCTCTTACCTTCTTAGATCTCTCTCTCTCTCTCTCTCTCTCTCTCTCTCTCTCTCCTCTCTCCTCTCTCTCTCTCTCTCTCTCTCTCTCTCTCTCTCTCTCTCTCTCTCTCTCTCTCTTTCTCCTACTTAAAGGTTTTTTCTTTTTCTCTTACCTTCTTAGATATTCTCTCTATCTCTCTCTCACACCTACTTACATATTATTTTCTGTCTTCCCTACTTAGATAGTCTCTCTCTCCTCCTCTCTCTCTCTCTCTCTCTCTCTCTCTCTCTCTCTCTCTCTCTCTCTCTCTTCTCTCTCTCTCTCTCTCTCTCTCTCTCTCTCTCTCTCGTACCTACTTAGATATGGATGGATCTCTATGCTCTATTTTTTAAATCAATATTATCATCATCACGGCAAGCATTTATTTTTTAATGGAAATGAGCTTTGTAATTAATAAATTATTAAAAAGATTTAAATTCGACAGAAAAATAAGAGTAAAGAAGATGTTCACTTATATAGAAATAATGTTATTGAAAGAGAAGAAAAAAATTAAAAGATATTAGCAAGTCGAGCAGTGATTTTTTAATACGGATTTTGAACAAATTTAATAATATACTTAATTTAGACAACTTTTGAATTTTTTCATATTTTAATACAAGATGCTCTCTCTCTCTCTCTCTCTCTCTCTCTCTCTCTCTCTCTCTCTCTTTCCTTGTGTGTTTGTGTGGGAATAATATCGAGTTTTTAGTTTAATATATTATCCTAGATATATTTTACGGATATATTAATGTCCATTGATATAGAAGAGTATGTAAAGAATAAAAAAAATGTTCTCGATTTCATTGTATTTTTTATCAGCATGTGAAATATATAGTCGCAGAAGCTTAAGTGATATATAAAACTATATGAATACAGAAAATTATATATATATATATATATATATATATATATATATATATATATATATATATATATATATATATATATATATATATATATATGTAGTAAAGAAATTGCGTCGAAAAATTAAGGAAATTAACAGAATTGTGATATTCTGAAATATCGCCGGACCATTTTTTTTATCACACACACACACACACACACACACACACACACACACACACGAGCTTTGGGCTCTTTCCCGTAAACACAATTAGGAAATCACCAAGCTTCACATAGCTCACATTAATTCAGATAATAATTTTTATTATTTCGGTGAACTGATATGTTTACTTTGACCATATCTTCAAAAGTTATTGGCCTTTCGTAGGCTTTTCAAAGTTAGACTTCGAACCCGCCCTCTTAGTTTTCTGAGGGGAAAAATTAATTATAGTTTGTGATTTCGAGGGTTTGAAAAAGGGTAGATATTGGCCATGTTGTTTCTACAATTGTGTGCAATACTTAAGCTTTTTAAAGTGTGTAATATCAAATCCACCATTTTGGCTTTTCGGAGACAATATTTTTGTGAGTTTGAGGATGTACATTGACCGGAAGTGAATTGGCATCGCCCATTTTTCGGCCAAGTTATTTAGGGGATGTGGATGGCAAAGCGGATGGTAACATTAATAAACCTCTGCCAGCTCAACATGCTTAAGGAGTACTCCAGCTCATAGGGTAAATCATTTGTAAACTCAGGGCCATCATGAGCCAAGAAATAGAATAGGCATGCATTGGTCTGTCCTGCAGCTCTGTTCCTGTGTAGAATTATAACAGGTATTCCATTAAAAGCTTTTCATCATGACTGAAAGGGCATTTTTGCTCTTATTAAAGCTCCAATACACGAAGGAACTATTCCACCATTATATGAACGAATGGAATGATGTACTCAATTAGGCTTTTGAGTTGATAGGGGGATATCTACCTCTTGATAGATGCCTCTACCCTCGCCTCCTTGTTCTCTAGTGGCTCTGACAAAGGGATATTGCCTTAGTCATATTGCGGAGTCAAACGTGGGACCTTCTAAGTGGGACAAATTAGGACACTTAAGCATTGTGCTCTCTACTTAATGTCTATGTCCATATTTCTTCCTCTGCCCAACTTCACTCGTGAGTTGTTTTCACATTTAGTTCAAATCCTTGCTATACAGGCATCTACAATAATCAAATGATCACATTGTAATTGAAAATATGAAACAATTTTGCCTCTAGGGATTCGAACCTAGGACATTTAACCAGTGTGCTGAGGTGCTACCAACTGTACCACTGAAGGTATTAGAGACCAGGGAAACCTCTCATCTAACTGCTGGAATCAGGGCCCTGTTGTGCTTTACTGAATGTTCATGTTCATTTTACTCTCTCTTCCCAACCTCACTTGTGGTTTGTCTTCACATTTGTTTGACATTGTAGATCCAGGTATTGCAAGGAAGCAAATTAAATGCGAAAACAATCCACGAATTTTACTTCTGGACTGTAGAGCTAAGATGCTAGTGCGAGTGTTTGTCTAGCTTGTACTCGATGTGGTACTTCGAAAAGCACACGATAATTGCACAAGTCAATCTGCTGACGCCAGTGGCAAGAAACCAAGAGATTGGAGCTGATAGCCTTTTTGCAGCCTTCTTTTGTCTTCATAGTTGTTGAGTTAGGAGGAGCTCTGTATGCCTGGTTCACAAGTGATAACTTGTGAGTTGGTTCAATCTTAGTGTGAACCTTCATCCTTGACCATGCCGCCTTGGATTGCCCTGCCAGAAGCTAATGCTTCCGACGCCTTTGTTCTGGAAGTCATGAGGTCACTCATGTCACCTCACCACATGAACGTGAAGATTCATAGAGGTCTTTAGATATACGTTAGTAGCTCAGTGTATATTGCTCCTGGCTCTCCCTACCAGGAGCTCCTCAATGTAGTTTGTACCGCTTTTATTGACAGTTTTTGGCATAAGAAGATGAGGGTAGTGGTGTCCTTCTTATGGTAGATAATTCTCATCATTTCAACTGGTTCAGTGCCAATTAGAGGTATGGAACAGAGTCATTAAGGGTTTAGACTTCGATAAGAGGAACAAAAACGCCTTCTCTCAGCCCACATATATGAAAACTTCCTTTTAAAGAGATCTGCTTAAGGAATATATATCTTTATAAAGTAATTTACTTGAAATGTAATTATTCCAGTGGTATTATTATTGAAAAGAAAATGTTCAGTGGGTATATTCACAACATACTTTGTTCACAATGAAATCATTATATGCTTGTCTGTTTGAGTGAGTACAGATGGGGCAGGGGGGAGGGAAGCTTTTTTTTTTATTTGAACACTAAATGCCTTACCTTATAATAAAAATACTGACCGTTGTGGGCACACACAACAGAACAAGTGACGTCACACTTATGATTCCTGAAGGTGGAAATGTGTGGTGGGCCCTATCCCAGACAGTGGACATTTAGGCATTTATTCTATGTCAGTAAATATAATAACACAAAAATCAACTGAATCATTATCACATGGACAAGGTATTAAACCTTATATAACCATAGCATATAAACAAACTGAAAAAAATATATATGTATATATAAAACATAAAGTACAAATAATAAAGCATGTGCAATATTGTTTTTTTTTTCTAAGGTAACAAAGCATACAGTACATAAGTGTTGGTATATAGTACATGTATATTTGCAGCGGGCAATTGCATTCCACAAGTTTTGTATTGTTTTTTATTATATTCATGTGCATGAGTGGACAGTGAATTATAGAATATATATATAAATGGGTCAGTGCTGTTAATATGAAAGTGTTGATGAGAGAAAAGAGATATGATGGAAGCAGGACAGTATCCATTTGATAGACTCACATTCCTGTAAGCGATGGTGTAAGTCAAGACAGGGCTGTAGCTCTCCGCCTCCCACACTAGAGTGTACTCTGTGTCTTTATCTCCCTGAGAACGGCTAAAATACCTGAGGATAGATAACAAGACTTATTTCAGAAATAGTGGAGAGATGTGTTGCTATTTCTTGTACTAATAATAATAATAATAATAATAATAATAATAGATGTCCACAGCTCAGTGCACTTAGCATTAGAGGTCAAATAGGCTATGTAAGCGTCGAGATTCAAACTTAGGACTTGGGGTAATGAGTCACAGGTTGATTTGCTTTGCCTTTATGTATAGCAAAATTATATAGACGAAAATTAAATATGGTAATTGCACAAGATCATGAACAGTAGGAAAGAAGGAAGGCGTGCTCCTTTTGGGTGCGGTATTGCAGAATTTAGGCCATTACGTGTAAAGTAAGCAAGTATATTCCAGCATAATGTTAACGTTAAGAGATTAATAAAAGATATCCATCTTATAGCCTAGGCAGGAAATATACGTGCTCAGTGTACCTGAAGCATGACCTCAGGCACTGACTCAGAAACAAAACCATGACTTGTCTTAACTGGACTTTCATGTATTCAATGCAAACTTGGTTTCCACAAGTGTATTGGTCTTTCAAGAGAGAAGATTCTTTTGATTTTTACCTAAATAGTACTGGAAAGGGACGACACAAGATTTCCAGTTTGGATTGAAAGTTATTAAGGTGCCTGAATTGATCAATAGGTTATGGTGGCTTCGAATGTTAAATGAGATTCTGGATGTCACGATAACCAGTGCAGAGCTAAAACTGCATAAAAACTGGAAGAAAACTTTACATGATACATGTAGATTATAATTCATGGATCCAGTGAATTTTGAATTAGAATATTCATTTCAATAAATAGATACTGGTTAACATACCTAACTGGCTTAGGCCTGCCAGTGAGGCGCAGTAGGCCAGAGGAGTTACCCATGTAGTTTGAGGCATTGCAAGTATAATAACCAAAATCCTCCAACTGCACTTTGTCAAATTGTAATGAGTACCTGGAAGAATATTAGGTGTAAACATTTGATAAATATTCATTAAGTATAATTTTTTTTAGATATATATATGTTAAGCACAATTTTAGATAGTAAATGTGATTATTGTACTTAATTTTTTCACACAATGAAGAGTAATACGGTCAGATTTTTCAAATTTTATGTTGTGCAGCTTTTTGTAACAGAATATTTAATTATGATCGTACCTTTTATTGGCATCAAAGGCCATACTAAGTCTCATGGGGTCAACCGGGGCCCCATTATCTCTATACCATTTGACCTGGGGTGTGGGTACAGCGTATACATAACAGGCCAAAATGGCATCATATGCAACGCCACCATACACCTCTTCGTTTTCCACACGAACTTTTGGAGGATCTGTTTTTTGTTGAGGTAACAAAATCAAATCATTAGTGTCGAATCTGCTGTTCTGTTAGTTTCACTTTTATGAAACTGAGCTACTGTGTAGTTTCCAAATGAACTATATATATTCCAAAATAAAGAATTGGTTATCCAAAATAATAGTAATAATGCTACTAGTACAATGAATGACAGAGGAATTTTTTTTTTACATCACAATATACAACTTGAATGTTTAAAGTTTAACATTTCCTTATAAGACACTACTTTTAAAATTCTTTGAAGTAATTGGATTCAAATTCTTGTAGGGAAATATCATTCTATGGGGTCCTTACACATCACTTGCAGATTGATGAAAGCATGTACTGCTGATACAGCTCCATTGTCTGCTGTACACTTATAAACACCATTGTCTTCGGGTCTGGAGCCAGTTATCGTGTAGTTGACACCTTCAGCCATTCGTAATGGTGGTTTGCCAGGAATCTAGAAATAATAGGGTAGTATATTATCAGAATCCCTCTGGTTTTAGAAGTCCAAGCTTAACACTGCATGCCATGCATCTAGGATTAAGGAGTATTGGAGTTGCGAAAATTCACGTTCAAGGGAAGCCAAGGAATTGGAAGCTGTTTCTGCTCTTTGTATTGTTTTGAAAGTACATAAATAGAGGATCATTATATTTTAGAGGGGAATCATCTGTTATCTGGAAAATCACATCATATTTGAGTGCAAAATGAATATTTCATGATAAGGAAAGTGCCCTAGAACCATTTTTAGCGTCTTGGTACACCTTCAGCAGCTTTTGTTAGAATATCCAGGAAAACTCTGTGTAGTGCTAACTGATGAAAGTATAATATATATCTGGAGTAAGAAATTATAATAAAAGGGCTGTCGTCTCTTAGGAATGAATGTGCAAAAGTGGGCTGGGGCATAAATATTTGTTTTCAATACCTTTATTGAGATGGTGCTAAGGGCATTGGTATTTAGTGCTCCAGTTGAGTACTTGATTAGAGCAAGGAAAATCTGCCCTTTTTTACTCCATTAGACTGTGATACACTAAGATTAACAGTTATAATTAAGAAAAACAAGTCAATGTTAATATTGGTATTTTATGACGCTGGCCATACTGCTTCTCAAATGATGGTTAACTCGACTATGTAGACTATTGTATGTATTTTTGTAGCATAAACGCAGTAGTAGCATGCCTGTCACTTAATCCAATTATTGATATGTAATGAACAAGAATTTTATATGTATGTGGCATGTGTATTTAGAGAACTTTTGAAGATTTTGTAACACAAAAAAATGCTGAAATCAAATACCGTGTGCCATATTTGACCAAACAGGGCGTGAACAATCCACTGATTTAAATGGCAAGAGAATGCTGTACTATATATGGAAAAAAAATGTGCATGGGCTGTAGATAAGAGATTGAATGATATTTCTAGAGAATAAGATAGGGCAAAGTGAGGGTAACAAACCTCTTTGGTCCATGTGACCGTTGGTGGAGGATTTCCTGAGACAATGCATCTCAGATAAGCTGGATCACCCATCTTTATAGTCATGATGCTTCGATTGTTAGCAGGGTAGATTGTTGGAGGTACTGTAGAGTAACGCATGCAGGATTAATACATTGTAATAACATAAAACACCACCTGATGGAGGAAGCTAGAATATGTCCTCCGTGTTCCCCTGCGTGTCGTAAGAGTCGACTAAATGGGAATACCCTCCTCTGTATTTTCTCTTAACAAAAGAGTTAGAGTATTTTGTCTTGACTCAGCCACTTCCCTTATAAGGGGAAAATGGCTCATGTAATAGAATAACATAAAACATATATTGATTCTTGTGAAGATCTATTAAGTAATTATGAAATGATATGTAAGTTTATGGTTTGTACATCTGTTATGTAAGATACACCAGAATCTTCGGTCATTGCCTGGAGTTCACTGACTCACATGACTGGGGAGGGGGTTTGCGCCCGGTCATATGGTAGATAAATATTTGGGTTCTAGTGCTATAAATGGTCCTTGCCTCTGCCTTTCATAAGTGACCTGTAACCTTTATGGCAACTCTTAAAAACCTTCAGTTTTGGTGGATACACCAGTGATTGTTTGAATCAGTGATGGAGCAGTATCCTCATACATTGGAGCCCCTGTCATCGTTACATCACCTGTACTGTAACTTTTCTTGCAATGAGGATTTTCCCCTTTCTTGCCTAACCTCTGACATTGTTGTTTTTAGATTCTCCACCCACGGATAGGTAGAACGGGTCATGGAGGACCCATAGGGCTGTTGCCAGCCGGCACAGACCCCAACCCCACTGTGGTGCCTAGCCACAGTAGTAACCTCCCCAGTAAACAGCTTAAACTCTCTTGCCTGGACGAGGCGCGATCCGTCGACCTCACGAATGCGAGGCCAGCTCGTTACCACTGTACTAGCCAGGAAGCTACTAACCTCTGACTGTGAGAGTATGGCTGATTGATCGTGGAGGTCTGGTCGAAATTTCGCAAGTGTAGGTATTTTCATCATCTGGTAACACTCCTTTTATCGATAGAGATGTCCCGTTCCTACTCACTCGAGGATCTCGGGACACTGACTGTCGGGAGTAAAAGAAAAACTGGAATTTTGGTAACGGTGTCAGAAGTGTGTCAATACTATACGGGCCTACTTCAGATATTCATGAAATTTCACACTATCATTAACTTATAAGTTGTAAGTGCTATGCATATTTTGATATAGAGTAATATTAAGTACTGAAATTACTGATCAAGTAAGCTATAAAGGAAAACCAGTTAACACATTGTACGTGATCAAAATTGACCTTCTTTTAAAAAAAAGAAAGAAGCTCCTACCTGAACGAAAGGTCCATTGCCTCTATCCTGAAGGACCCAGAGAATTTGGCCGCCTCGCCTCCAAATTAAAGTAAAATGACCTGCGAATTAAAATATTTGTACCATTTTATGAATACTTTACTATCGATTACTCATATATTTTTTAATGACATTATTATTATTATTATTATTATTATTATTATTATTATTATTATTATTATTATTATTATTATTATTATTATTATTATTATTATTATTATTATTATTATAATTTTTCCTAATTTTTGCACTCTTCTAATTTAACGATTAATCATGCCCTCTTTTGCAAGAGTCTATATATAATATTTCCTTATTTATACATTAAAGAAATCTAGTATTCTGTGAACAGTTGTATTTCTATTCTTCATTATAAGAAGTATGTTGGGACTCTCTCTCTCTCTCTCTCTCTCTCTCTCTCTCTCTCTCTCTCTCTCTCTCTCTCTCTCTCTCTCTCTCTCTCTCTCTCTCTTACCCTGGCTGACGAATACCCATTGTATTGAAATGGAAATAAAGTATTATTATTATTATTATTATTATTACTCTCTCTCTCTCTCTCTCTCTCTCTCTCTCTCTCTCTCTCTCTCTCTCTCTCTCTCTCTCTCTCTCTCTCTCTCTCTCTCTCTCTCGCTGATGACTTTTCCAAACATAGTTGACGCGTATTAATAATATTAGAAGAAAAATGATTAGGGGATGTTTCTTCGTTCATGATCAAAGAGCCTTACAAAATGGCCATATTGGCAACTTTCTCGAACAGGGATGAGGAACATCTTGCAATTTTTTTTATTAAAAAAAAACTGAAAATGGTCACCCGAGGGGAGGCCACATCTTAAAGGTCCGTGAATATTCGGATGGTATGAATTAAGGGGGGTTTACACGGTCAAACGGTTCGTCGAACGCGGTTTGACAGAAGTGTTTGAGGTGATGTTCGAACGTATGAACGGGGTATTTGGTTGTCGAACACGTTCGACAAACGTGTTCGACAACCAAATACCCCGTTCACACGTTCGAACATCACTTCAAACACTTGTCTGTCGAACCGCGTTCGACGAACCGTTTGACCGTGTAAACCCCTCTCTAGTCATGCTGAAAACGTATTCGAGCAGAGATGAGATGCATCTTTCAGTATGTTACTAGTACAATATAAGGAGCTCCTGAAGAAATGGGACCTCCATTTTATCAACAACGTAGAAAGGTTAGGTTAAGTTAGGTTAGAATTAAAGTTTGGCCTCTAAGTTCAAATTCTAACCTAACCTAACCAGACTTAACCTAACTTTCTTTCGCTGTTGATAAAGGCAGGTTCCACATCTTGAGCCCCCAGCAAAAAAAAAAAATAATAATAATAATACCAGTACCAACCCAAATTATGTATGGGACACGGGAGAATAAGTGGGTCTCCCGAATTAACAGCGAATTCCTGATTATTTGTGGTGATGACGGGCAGGTCATCTTCTGGATGTAATTGCTCGTAGTAATAATCACTGTCTCTTCCTTTATTCCACGGAGATCCTGCCTCCACTAAGCTCGTTCTCAAACCTGCAAAAGATGAGGAGTCATTATTATATTGTGATATAAGGGGGAAAATTGTATACGTTTCCAATGCGTTCAGTTTGGGTAAGTAGGTTTGCTTTACTCAGTTATGGTGTGTATATATATATATATATATATATATATATATATATATATATATATATATATATATATGTTTTTTATTTATTTTTTTACAATAATGATAATAAAGACAATTATAATAATTTAAGTAATAATGATAGCAACTAAAAGTTTTTTTTATTAGTATTCTCGTTCTCTGTGTATGTATGTATATATAAAATATACTTACATATATATATATATATGTGTGTGTGTGTGTGTGTGTGTGTGTGTGTGTGTGTGTGTGTGTGTGTGTGTGTGTGTGTGTGTGTGTGTGTGTGTGTGTGGTGTGTGTGTGTGTGTGTGTGTGTGTGTGTGTGTGTGTGTGTGTGTGTGTGTGTGTGTGTGTGTGTGTGTGTGTGTGTGTGTGTGGTGTGTGTGGTGTGTGTGTGTGTGTGTGTGTGTGTGTGGTGTGTGTGTGTGTGTGTGTGTGTGTGTGTGTGTGTGTGTGTGTGTGTGTGTGTGTGTGTGTGTGTGTGTGTGTGTGTGTGTGTGTGTGTGTGTGTGTGTGTGTGTGTGTGTGTGTGTGTGTGTGTGTGTGTGTGTGTGTGTGTGTGTGTGTGTGTGTGTGTGTGTGTGTGTGTGTGTGTGTGTGTGTGTGTGTGTGTGTGTGTGTGTGTGTGTGTGTGTGTGTGTGTGTGTGTGTGTGTGTGTGTGTGTGTGTGTGTGTGTGTGTGTGTGTGTGTGTGTGTGTGTGTGTGTGTGTGTGTGTGTGTGTGTGTGTGTGTGTGTGTGTGTGTGTGTGTGTGTGTGTGTGAAGAAACCTAAACATGGGTCTTCATACTCTCTTGCCCATTCCCATTACTTATCCTGACCACTTATGTTAAATATTAAATTCCTAAGTCCTGACCACTATATGCTGATTTCCCTCCTTTCTAATACAAAAAGACTTAAAATGCCTCTAAATATGATCCTGTGGAACCTCACTGCTAACCTTCCTCCAGTCTGAATGTGTGCGTCCCTCTAAGCCTATGCTCTCTTCATTGTATCAAGTCCAATACATTTCTATCTATTTTTCTCCCATATTTACAGCTTTTTAATGAATATTTAATGTGACTGTATCAAATGCCTTTTGATAATCCCAGAATATGCAATCAGCCTATGTCTCTCTCTTTCATATAAGGAGATGTTTACCTTACCATAAAACTCCAGCAAATTCGTTTGTGAATTTTACTATCTCCTAAGCCACGTTGTCTCATTGACAAAAAGTTAAAAGACGTCAAATGAAAGATAATATGGCTTCAGAGTAGTTTCGCCTCAATATTGCATTATATGGAAGTCAGTAAAACTGACCAGTTAGTCAATAGCTATGTTTCTTCAACCATTTTTGAACGGGGGTGCAATCTTCACTTATTTCCAAGGGCAATCAGTCATCAGGTGTGGAAATATTCATGAATGTGATGTGACTTATTTTTATGCGTTCTGTTAATATTTTCTTTGCATTGTAAGCATTTTTGTGTTGGACCAGTGCCCCACCCTATCTGTGTGTGAGTATGTGTGTGTGTGTAAAATAAAAACAACACTGTATAACAAAGGTTTTGCATGAACATCAAGACCTTTGAAGAGATGAAGATGGAATGGGGGGGATAGGTGAGAGGAAGGGGTTGTTTTGAATAGCAATCCCCATCCAGCTATTGAATAATTAGGCATTGATAACAGGGTTCTCCTCATGGTGAGAAGGATAACTTCATTGTTATCATTTAATGATATAAACCCTCTTTTAGCATTGACTTCCTTACTCTCTCTCTCTCTCTCTCTCTCTCTCTCTCTCTCTCTCTCTCTCTCTCTCTCTCTCTCTCTCTCTCTCTCTCTCTCTCTCTCTCTCTCTCTCTCTCTCTCTCTCACTATGCAGACGTGATTTGCAAACCATCCCAAGCTAATGTTTATAGTATTACAATGCTTGTCAGAGTGAGAGCAGATATGCCTAATTTTGTATTCATATATTGTATCTTGAGATAGAAGGGGTCTTCAAAAAGACTGATTTTATGAAGTCTATCACTATTCACAAGACACTTTATTGAAGAATACAGCATACTTCTATTTGTAAATTACCACACACACACACACACACACACACACACACACACACACAGAAGGTAGATCAACAGTAACAAACTTATTAGAATTTTATGATGAGGTAAGCCAAATCTTACAGGAAAGAGAGGGCTGGGCAGATTGCATATTCCTAGACTTCCAGAAAGCGTTTGACACTGTTCCACATGGGAGACTTATTAGGAAGCTGCAATCAATGGCTAGAATAGGTGGAAATGTTTTGGAATGGATAAAAACTTACTTAGAAGGAAGGGAACAGAGGGTTAGAGTAAGACACTCAGTGTCTGAATGGAGAAGAGTTAGTAGTGGAGTTCCACAGGTTCAGTTTTAGGGCCACTTTTGTTCCTTGTATATGTAAATGACCTACCAGAGTCTGTAAATTCATTCATGAATATGTTTGCAGATGATGCAAAGATTGTGAAGAAAGTAAAAAACGAGAACAATGGTAGAGAACTTCAGGAGGATCTAAATAATCTGCATGAGTGGTCAGAAAAGTGGCTAATGAAATTCAATACCTCAAAATGTAAGGTAACGAGAATGGGTACAAGTGCAAGAAGGCCCAAGCTTGACTACTCGGTGGCTGGAGTACAACTTCAAGAGACAGAAAATGAGAGAGATCTAGGAGTAAACATACTGGCAGATTTGTCTCCAGAAATACATATAAATGGCGTAGTAAGGGCAGCATATGCATTCTTATCAAATGTAAGGGTAGCCTTCAGGCACATGGACAAGGAAATGTTCAGAAATATTTATGTAACCTATGTGAGGCCAAAACTCGAATATGCAGGCTCCTTTTGGAATCCGCACTTGAAAAAGCACATAGCTAAGCTTGAAAAAGTTCAAAGACATGCCACGAAACTGGTGCCAGAAATACGCAATCTCGGTTATGATGAGAGGCTGAGGGAATTAGACTTGCCATCACTCGAAGCTAGAAGAGTAAGGGGGGATATGGTGACAGTCTTTAAATTCCTTCATGGTTATGATAGAGTGGATAGGGATCGATATTTCGATATGGCTGGCTCTAGAACTAGAGGTCATAGTTTGAAGCTTCGTAAGAAAACTTCTTTGCAGGATGTAAGGAAATACTTTTTCAGTGTAAGAGTAGTTGATAATTGGAATTGGCTAAGCGAGGAGGTAGTTAATGCTATCTCAATCCATAGTTTTAAGGACAGGTACGATAAGTATCACTAAGTCTAAAATGGAACCGATCAGGAGACGGGAAGAAACGAGCTTTGGGCTCTTTCCCGTAAACACAATTAGGTAATCACACACTCACACACAGATAGGGTGGGGCACTGGTCCAACACAAAAATGCTTACAATGCAAAGAAAATATTAACAGAACGCATAAACTCAGTTGTTAACATGGCACGGGAGAAAAAATGTAGGATTTTGATTATGGGAGACTTTAATCATAAAGAGATAGATTGGATAAATCTTGACCCACACAGTGGTGAGGACTCATTCGGGGCAAGATTCCTAGATTGCGTACAAGGGAATTTCCTACACCAACATGTAATGGAACCAACAAGAGCCAGGGGTGGGGATGAGCCATCACTACTTGATCTAGTGTTCACAGATAATGTGTTGGATATTGAAAATATTGAGTATGAACCACCAATTGGAAAGAGTGACCACTGTGTGTTGTTGATGGAGTATATCATTGAAGATATTCTTCCTGAGAGTAGAGGCACTGAGGACATGAGGAGGAACTATCCGAAAGGAGATTACATCAAAATGAATGAGCTTTTTGCAGTTATTGACTGGAGAACCTTATTTTACAACAAATCTGTACAAGAAATGTATGACATCTTTTGTGAGAAATATGGGAAGATAGTAGATTGCTGCATACCTGTCACCAAAGTAGGTGTAATTCATGCCAGAGAGAAATGGTTCGATAATGGGTGTAAAAGAGCTAAGGAGTGGAGAGACAAATGCTGGAAAAGGTATAGGAGGAGAAAAAACATAAATGCCTGGCAAACCTACAAAAGAGCAAGAAATGACTACCTAAGTAAAAGGAGAGAGGCAGAGAGAGATTATGAGAGGGACATCACCAGGAAGGCTAAAGAAAATCCCAAGCTTTTCCACAGCTTTATCAGAGGAAAACTGAAGGTAAAAGAACAGGTTTTAAGGCTAAAGAGAGCGGATGGAAGCATCACTGAGACGGACGAAGAGATCTGCAAAGAATTGAACAAGGAGTTTCAGTCAGTATTTACAGTAGAAAATACCCCACCCCCTCAGATTGCAGTGATAGAAGCTCAAGGGCCGGTATTAGAGAACATCAACCTTACAGCCACAGAGGTATGCAAAGCGCTGATGGATTTAGATGTTCATAAAGCTACAGGTTCTGATGACATATCCCCTCATGTGCTTAAAAAATGCGCAAACACAATATCAGTGGCACTAAGTATCATATTTAAGGAGTCACTGGAGTCGGGGGAGATTCCAAGATGCTGGAAACAAGCAAATGTGATACCTATCTTCAAAAAGGGAAGGAGGGATACAGCTCTGAACTATAGACCAGTTTCCTTGACCAGCATAGTTTGCAAAGTTATGGAGAAACTACTAAGGAAACATATCTCTCTTCACTTGGAATCCTTCAACTTTTTGTCAGTGAGGCAACATGGCTTCAGAGAAGGTAGATCAACAGTAACAAACTTATTAGAATTTTATGATGAGGTAAGCCAAATCTTACAGGAAAGAGAGGGCTGGGCAGATTGCATATTCCTAGACTTCCAGAAAGCGTTTGACACTGTTCCACATGGGAGACTTATTAGGAAGCTGCAATCAATGGCTAGAATAGGTGGAAATGTTTTGGAATGGATAAAAACTTACTTAGAAGGAAGGGAACAGAGGGTTAGAGTAAGACACTCAGTGTCTGAATGGAGAAGAGTTAGTAGTGGAGTTCCACAGGTTCAGTTTTAGGGCCACTTTTGTTCCTTGTATATGTAAATGACCTACCAGAGTCTGTAAATTCATTCATGAATATGTTTGCAGATGATGCAAAGATTGTGAAGAAAGTAAAAAACGAGAACAATGGTAGAGAACTTCAGGAGGATCTAAATAATCTGCATGAGTGGTCAGAAAAGTGGCTAATGAAATTCAATACCTCAAAATGTAAGGTAATGAGAATGGGTACAAGTGCAAGAAGGCCCAAGCTTGACTACTCGGTGGCTGGAGTACAACTTCAAGAGACAGAAAATGAGAGAGATCTAGGAGTAAACATACTGGCAGATTTGTCTCCAGAAATACATATAAATGGCGTAGTAAGGGCAGCATATGCATTCTTATCAAATGTAAGGGTAGCCTTCAGGCACATGGACAAGGAAATGTTCAGAAATATTTATGTAACCTATGTGAGGCCAAAACTCGAATATGCAGGCTCCTTTTGGAATCCGCACTTGAAAAAGCACATAGCTAAGCTTGAAAAAGTTCAAAGACATGCCACGAAACTGGTGCCAGAAATACGCAATCTCGGTTATGATGAGAGGCTGAGGGAATTAGACTTGCCATCACTCGAAGCTAGAAGAGTAAGGGGGGATATGGTGACAGTCTTTAAATTCCTTCATGGTTATGATAGAGTGGATAGGGATCGATATTTCGATATGGCTGGCTCTAGAACTAGAGGTCATAGTTTGAAGCTTCGTAAGAAAACTTCTTTGCAGGATGTAAGGAAATACTTTTTCAGTGTAAGAGTAGTTGATAATTGGAATTGGCTAAGCGAGGAGGTAGTTAATGCTATCTCAATCCATAGTTTTAAGGACAGGTACGATAAGTATCACTAAGTCTAAAATGGAACCGATCAGGAGACGGGAAGATACGAGCTTTGGGCTCTTTCCCGTAAGCACAATTAGGTAATCACAATTAGGTAATCACACACTCACACACAGATAGGGTGGGGCACTGGTCCAACACAAAAATGCTTACAATGCAAAGAAAATATTAACAGAACGCATAAACTCAGTTGTTAACATGGCACGGGAGAAAAAATGTAGGATTTTGATTATGGGAGACTTTAATCATAAAGAGATAGATTGGATAAATCTTGACCCACACAGTGGTGAGGACTCATTCGGGGCAAGATTCCTAGATTGCGTACAAGGGAATTTCCTACACCAACATGTAATGGAACCAACAAGAGCCAGGGGTGGGGATGAGCCATCACTACTTGATCTAGTGTTCACAGATAATGTGTTGGATATTGAAAATATTGAGTATGAACCACCAATTGGAAAGAGTGACCACTGTGTGTTGTTGATGGAGTATATCATTGAAGATATTCTTCCTGAGAGTAGAGGCACTGAGGACATGAGGAGGAACTATCCGAAAGGAGATTACATCAAAATGAATGAGCTTTTTGCAGTTATTGACTGGAGAACCTTATTTTACAACAAATCTGTACAAGAAATGTATGACATCTTTTGTGAGAAATATGGGAAGATAGTAGATTGCTGCATACCTGTCACCAAAGTAGGTGTAATTCATGCCAGAGAGAAATGGTTCGATAATGGGTGTAAAAGAGCTAAGGAGTGGAGAGACAAATGCTGGAAAAGGTATAGGAGGAGAAAAAACATAAATGCCTGGCAAACCTACAAAAGAGCAAGAAATGACTACCTAAGTAAAAGGAGAGAGGCAGAGAGAGATTATGAGAGGGACATCACCAGGAAGGCTAAAGAAAATCCCAAGCTTTTCCACAGCTTTATCAGAGGAAAACTGAAGGTAAAAGAACAGGTTTTAAGGCTAAAGAGAGCGGATGGAAGCATCACTGAGACGGACGAAGAGATCTGCAAAGAATTGAACAAGGAGTTTCAGTCAGTATTTACAGTAGAAAATACCCCACCCCCTCAGATTGCAGTGATAGAAGCTCAAGGGCCGGTATTAGAGAACATCAACCTTACAGCCACAGAGGTATGCAAAGCGCTGATGGATTTAGATGTTCATAAAGCTACAGGTTCTGATGACATATCCCCTCATGTGCTTAAAAAATGCGCAAACACAATATCAGTGGCACTAAGTATCATATTTAAGGAGTCACTGGAGTCGGGGGAGATTCCAAGATGCTGGAAACAAGCAAATGTGATACCTATCTTCAAAAAGGGAAGGAGGGATACAGCTCTGAACTATAGACCAGTTTCCTTGACCAGCATAGTTTGCAAAGTTATGGAGAAACTACTAAGGAAACATATCTCTCTTCACTTGGAATCCTTCAACTTTTTGTCAGTGAGGCAACATGGCTTCAGAGAAGGTAGATCAACAGTAACAAACTTATTAGAATTTTATGATGAGGTAAGCCAAATCTTACAGGAAAGAGAGGGCTGGGCAGATTGCATATTCCTAGACTTCCAGAAAGCGTTTGACACTGTTCCACATGGGAGACTTATTAGGAAGCTGCAATCAATGGCTAGAATAGGTGGAAATGTTTTGGAATGGATAAAAACTTACTTAGAAGGAAGGGAACAGAGGGTTAGAGTAAGACACTCAGTGTCTGAATGGAGAAGAGTTAGTAGTGGAGTTCCACAGGGTTCAGTTTTAGGGCCACTTTTGTTCCTTGTATATGTAAATGACCTACCAGAGTCTGTAAATTCATTCATGAATATGTTTGCAGATGATGCAAAGATTGTGAAGAAAGTAAAAAACGAGAACAATGGTAGAGAACTTCAGGAGGATCTAAATAATCTGCATGAGTGGTCAGAAAAGTGGCTAATGAAATTCAATACCTCAAAATGTAAGAT